>SEYY01013490.1:7500-10000 GCA_009176605.1 Armadillidium nasatum
TTTAATCCTAAAATTAATCTTAAATTTATGGTCAAAGGATATTGTTACATTTTATCAGCCATTAAACCACTGTTTTTTTTTTTTTTAATCTATAAAATAAAAAACAAATAAAAAATTGAAAAAAAAAACAAGATAGCTTGGATATCAAGTAAATTGGAGAGTTTAGAGATAGAGGAAATTTTTTGAATATATAACTTGAAATTAATTTTATTTAGCGTTTAATTATTATATATATATATATATATATATATATATATATATATATTATATATATATATATATATATATATATATATATATATATATATATATATATATATATATATATATACTATATATATATATATATATATATATATATATATATATATATATATAATATATATATATATATATATATATATATATTATATATATATATATATATATATATATATATATATATATATATATATAATATATATTATATATATATATATAATTATATATATATAAATATAATATTATAAAATATATTTAATTAAAAATTAATAATATATAATATATATATATAATATATATATATATATATATAATATATTATATATATATATATATATAATATATATTATATATATATATATATATATATATATATATATATATATATATATATATATATATTATATATATATATATATATATATATATATATATATATATATATATATATATATATATATATAGGGATGGGTGAAGTATCGGTATCGGCAAGTCGGCATATTTTCGATACCGGTATCGGTATCGGTATCGGTATCGGCCTTTTCAGTATCGGTATCGCCAAAATATTGCATAGGAGTAAAGTATATCGGTATCGGTAGTGGTATCGGTATCGGCAAGTATCGGCATATTTTCAGGTATCGGGTATCGGGTATCGGCTTCGGGAATTTTTAGGTATCGGTATCGGTACGGTATAAAAATTTTGGTATCGCTCCATCCCTAATATATATATATATATATATTATATATTATATATATATATATATATATATATATATATATATATATATATATATATATATATATATATATATATATATATATATATATATTATTAATATATTATATATATATATAATATGGCTGAAAATGAAATGAGAGGTCAGGTTAAAATTTTAATTCTTTGTTATACAAATTAAAACATTATATTTATTTCTGTGTTCAAACGTACCAAACATCCGCGTTCCTGTTGCATATATATATATATATATATATATATATATATATATATATATATATATATATATATATATATATATATATATATATATATATATATATATATATATATATATATATATATATATATATATATATATATATATATATATATATATATATATATATATATATTATATATATATATTATATATATATAGATATATATATTATATATATATATATATATATATATATATATATTATATAATATATATATATATATATATATATATATATATATATATATATATATATATATATATATATATATATATATATATATATATATATATATAAGATCCCTCATCCACTCCTTCCCTATCATCCACTTGGGAGTTGGTGGCCTCCGGTGATGGGTTGGTGCCACCAAGACCTCTATGCCGGCTTGCCCTGGTGCACGGTCTTCTTTTTCATTAAACTTTTGCAACATTCGCGGTCTTTTTACTAATTTCCACTTTGTTGAACACCACCTCTCTTCTTCTAGACCTCATCTCTTATTCTTAACCGAAACTCAGGTGTCTGAGTGCTCTGACAGCAAGCCCTACTCTGTTTCCTCCTACTGTCTCTATTCTCAATTTTCATCCAAAGGCGGATGTTGCGCTTATGTGCGCAACGATGTTGTCTGTTCTCGTGTTTCTAATTTGGAGTCTTTGAATTCTCTACCTTATGGCTTAAACTTTCTTGCAACTCTACAACTAAATTTTCTGTTCTACTTATCTCCTAACTTCTACTGACTATCCAAAATTCTTCGACTATTTAACTCCAAAATAGAACACATTCTTTCTTCTTCTCCCTTCTCTGAAATCATCATATTAGGTGATTTCAATGTTCACCACCGCCAATGGCTTTCATCTAGTTCTCACGATCCAGCTGGTGAACTCGCCTTCCAATTTCTATCCAGAACAACCTTGAGCAGTTGGTGCATCTCCCTACTCGTATCCCTGATCGCCTTGGTGATGAACCCAACATACTTGATCTTTTCCTAACTTCTTATCCTTCTCCTTACACTGTTAAACTCTTTCCTCCTCTGGGTTCATCCGATCACCTTCTTATCTCTGTATCTTGTCCTGTCTCTTCAAGTCTTTCCGCAAGAACGGCCCCGCCTTCGGCGAGGAGACGTTTCTGGCACTTCGGTGCCACTAACTGGTCTGACTTGCGGTTGTACTTCTCTGATTTTCCATGGAATGATTACTGTTTCCGTGGGAGGGGTCCCTCTGAGTGTGCTGAGCGCATAACCGAG
>SEYY01013490.1:30000-35000 GCA_009176605.1 Armadillidium nasatum
AGGATCACTTTTCCTTTTATATATTTGTTAATCATTATAAAAGCACAGTTACTCTTCTCACCCTTTTACTTTTCTTTGCTGAGGTAAGAGTCTTTTATAAGTTTATTAATAAAATAATTAAATGGTAATTGAAATAAAGTTTTAACCTTAGATTCGTCGTAAGAAAGGACGTGAGTTCTTTTCTTGGCTCTGTCAGGTGTACTGAAGTGTCTGTCTTACAATGTCCAAGCTTTAATCTCTCATGAAGGCATGTTACGTCACAAGAGAAGTTTGTCTCTTATTGGCTGATTTGAATGCTGTTCATATTTGACATTATAGCTTTAATTATATTATTATTATTTTATAACATCTTTATTAATTAATCTAGAAACCTAGCAGCATCAAAGATTATAACAATGATACAATCTGCATAATAAACCATTAATAAAAACGTTATGCTCCGTAAGAGAGATTGTCGAAGTTATTACAGAATCGTCTCAGGGGAGGAGAGATGGTACCAACTTTCTTTTCACATATATATATATATATATATATATATATATATATATATATATATATATATATATATATATATATATATATATATATATATATATATATATATATATATATATATATATATATATATATATATATATATATATATATATATATATATATATATATATATATATATATATATATTATTATATTAAAGTAAACTGTTTTTTCTTTAGAAGAAGTTTAACTCGTTCATTTTTTTCAGAATTACTTAATTAATTAATCAAAGTATTAATTAAAACGATGAATATTGACCTATCAAGTAAAATTGCTTAACCAAACTTTCTTTAAAATTCCGGCATTCCTTATTTAAAATATCATTTTAAAGAAAATGGATAAACCTTATTTCTAGCACAGACTTAAGTGTTTCGTATCTACTATCTAGACAATATTTCAAGTGATTAAGAAACATCTTTGCAGAAAAGTTTGCTGTAAAATCTCTCATTTGAAAAACAATGAAAAATGTGAAACAAATGTTAGGTTCGTTTTAGAAATTAATGATTAAAGAATGTCAAGATCAATATAAAAGTAATTTCATAAAATATATATATGTATATGTATATATATATATATATATATATATATATATATATATATATATATATATATATATATATATATATATATATATATATATATATATATATATATATATATATATATATATATATATATATATATATATATATATATCTATATATATATATATATATATATATATATATATATATATATATATATATATATATATATATATATATATATATATATATATATATATATATATATATATATATATATATATATATATAATATTATATATATATGAGTTTTCCTATATCAGACCGGAAGTATTATTTTCACCATGAAGTATCATTTGCATTAGGTCTATGTTTTAATTCTAGAACAGTGAAAACATTACAGTCGAAAACAAATAAATATATTATTACAAGTATTTACAACAATCAAATTAGTTCTTTTGAGAATACTCAAGAAATATAAATTAACCTAAAGAGTAATGCAACAGAGTATTTACTTCTCTTCGTTCTTTAAATAATAAAATTATGAAATTCAGGGAGAGAGAGAGAGAGAGAGAGAGAGAGAGAGAGAGAGAGAGAGAGAGAGAGAGAGAGAGAGAGAGAGAGAAGAGAGAAGAGAGAAAGAGAGAGAAAGAGAGAGAGCGAGAGAGAGAGAGAGAGAGAGAGAGAGAGAGAGAGAGAGAGAGAGAGAGAGAGAGAGAAAGAGAAAGAAAGAGAGAGAGAGAGAGAGAGAGAGAGAGAGAGAGAGAGAGAGAGAGAGAGAGAGAGAGAGAGAGTACCTAGCAACAATGTATTCTGTTACGCATATATTTGAAATAAAAATATGAAGGCACAGAGGCATTAACATGGAAATGTATGTTTTGTTCACAATGTTCTTAAATACCAGAACGCACACACAGTAGAATGGAAGAGATTATAATACATGCATATATAATACACACAAACATATATATATATATATATATATATATATATATATATATATATATATATATATATATATATATATATATATATATATATATATATATATATATATATATATATATATATATATATATATATATATATATATATATATATATATATATATATATATATATATATATATATATATATATATATATATATATATATATATATATATATATATATATTTATTATTATTTTTATTTCACCTCTGGTGGGCAAAGGCCAGAGGCCTACCAATATTCCACCAGAGTTAGGGGGAAAGTTGGGAACATGGTCAAATTAAAGGCCGACATGACCTGATACACGGCGTTTGAAGGTGGCTAAGTCATAGGAAGTTGGGAAAATAGATGAAGGAAGTGTGTTCCAGACTTTACCAGTAGAGTACATGTAAGATTGAGCATAGCGGTTAAGTCTGGGTCAGAGAGTTGGACAGAGAAAGGATGAGACTGTGTAGAGGAATGCGACGAGAGAGTTCAGAAGAGCAGTGTCCATTGTAATAGCAATAGTAAAGAGAGAGTGACGCAACATTTCGACGGGCAGAAAGAGATTGGAGAGAATTAGTGAGAGCAGGAGAGTTGATAAGGCGAAAAGCTCTAGACTCCACCTTTTCCAGGAGAGCTGTATGAGTGGAACCACCCCAGATGTGCGACGCATACTCCATACAAGGGCGAACAACACCCCTATACAGAGCAAGCAACTGGGGTGGTGTGAAGAAATACTGAAGGCGCCTCAGAACACCCAACCTCTTAGAAGCTTGTTTAGAAAGAGAGGTAATGTGATCTTTCCAAGAAAGATCACGAGAAAAAGAAACACCTAGAATATTAAGGAGAGATGAAGGTTTGAGTTGCGTATTTTCGAAGAAGATATCGCAGTTGTGTGGAAGATTGTGTCGAGTAGAGAGATGGAGGAATTGAGTTTTGAGGCATTGAAAACAACCATGTTTTCTCTTCCCCAATTTGAAATGAGAGATAGATCAGAGGTTAGTTGCTCCAAGGCCACCCTCCTTGCCTCTATTAACTGTTGCTGGGAGGGGCGTCTTTCAAAATGAAAAGAGTAATGAAGGGTGGAGTCATCAGCATAGGAGTGGATAGGAGATGAAGTAATAGAGAGAAGGTCATTAATGAAAAGCAGAAAAAGTGTTGGGGATAGGACAGATCCTTGAGGAACACCACTATTTATAGATTTATAGGATGAACGGTGGCCGTCTACAACAGCTGCTATAGAACGACCAGAAAGGAAATCAGAGAGAAGATCACAGAGAGAAGGATAGATTCCGAAAGAGGGAAGTTTGGAAATCAAAGCTTTGTGCCAGACTCTATCGAAAGCCTTCGATATGTCTAGCGCCACAGCAAAAGATTCACCGAAATGCCGAAGAGCGGAGGACCAAGAGTCAGAAAGAAGGGAAAGAAGATCACCAGTAGAGCGTTTCTTTCGAAAGCCATACTGGCGATCAGAGATAAGATTAGAAGAATTGAGATGTTTCCAAATCTTCCTGTTAAGGATAGATTCGAAAACTTTAGAAAGAAAGGAGGTTAAAGAAATTGGACGGTAGTTAGAGAGTTGAGAGGGGTCCCCCTTCTTCGGCACAGGCTGAATGAGCGCACGTTTCCAGCAAGTAGGGAAGGTTGAAGTAGAAAGACATAGACGAAATAGTTTACCAAGGCAGGGTGCAAGCTCTGAAGCACAAGTTTTGAGAACCACAGGAGGAATACCATCAGGACCGTACGCCTTCTTAGTGTTAAGCTCAGAGAGAGCAGAAGTGATATCTTTAGAAGAAATTACAATTTTAGGCATAAATGAGTTGGAGGGGGTTGAAGGAGTAGGAACAGCTGCGGAATCGTCTAAGGTTGAATTTAAGGCAAAAGTTTGAGCAAAGAGTTCAGCTTTAGAGGAAGGCAAAACGGCAGTTGAACCGTCAGAAGATATTAGAGGAGGGAAAGAGGAAGAAGCAAAGTTAGAGTTGACATTTTTTGCAAAATGCCAGAAAGGGCGAGAGGAAGAGGAGCCAGAAAGATTATTGCATTTGCGACGGAGAAAAGAGTTTTTGGTATCTCGAAGAATAGATTTTGCACGATTCCGGATGAAATATAAGTTGCGTGAGTTTCTGGAGTTTGAAGACGACGGTAATCCCTGAAGGCAGCATCTTTGCGGCGGATAGCACGAGAACAAGCAGAGTTAAACCAAGGTTTATTAGGTTTAGTGGAAGGGAAAGAATATGGAATGTACGCCTCCATGCCAGAGAGAATCACCTCAGTTATGCGCTCTGCACACTCTGAGGGACCCCTACCACGGAAGCAGTAATCATTCCATGGAAAATCAGAGAAGTACGACCGCAAGTCAGACCAGTTAGTGGCACCGAAATGCCAGAAACGTCTCCTCGCCGAAGGCGGGGGCCGTTCTTGCGGAAGACTTGAAGAGATAGGACAAGATACGGAGATAAGAAGATGATCGGATGAACCCAGAGGAGGAAAGAGTTTAACAGTAAAAGGAGAAGGATTAGAAGTTAGAAAAAGGTCTAGAATGTTGGGTTCATCACCAAGACGGTCAGGGATACGGGTAGGGAGATGCACCAACTGCTCAAGGTTGTTCTGGATAGAAAATTGGAAGGCAAGTTCACCAGCTGGATCTTGAGAACTAGATGAAAGCCATTGGCGGTGGTGAACATTGAAATCACCTAAAATGATGATTTCGGAGAAAGGAGAAGAAGAAAGAATGTGCTCTATTTTGGAGTTAAGATAGTCGAAGAATTTTGGATAGTCTGTAGAGTTAGGAGATAAATAGACAGAACAAATGAATTTAGTTGTAGAGTTGCAAGAAAGTTTAAGCCATAAAGTAGAGAATTCAGAAGACTCCAAATTAGAGACACGAGAACAGACAACATCATTGCGCACATATGCGCAACATCCGCCTTTGGCTGAAAATTGAGGATAGAGACAGTAGGAGGAAACA
>SEYY01013490.1:62500-65000 GCA_009176605.1 Armadillidium nasatum
ATATATATATATATATATATATATATATATATATATATATATATATATATATATATATATATATATATATATATATATATATATATATATTATATGTATATATGTGTATTATTTTATATATATTATATATATATATATATATATAAAAAAAAATATTATATATATATATATATATATATATATATATATATATATATATATATATATATATATATATATATATATATATATATATATATATATATATATATATATATATATATATATATATATATATATATATATATATATATATATATATATATATATATATATATATATATATATATATATATATATATATATATATATATATATATATATATATATATATATATATATATATATATATATATATATATATATAGTTCCGTTAAGAACGCGGTTTTTAAAGGAGAAATCGTAACAAACAGCTTTGCTTTTTTTAAATATTTTAATCCCTTAATTCCAATTTCAAAATACACAAATGATATAACAACAATAAAAGGATTAGTTCTTCTTTAATATTTGTTAAGTTTTAAAAGCACCGTGACTCTCCGTACGCTTTTTATTTTCCTTTGTGATATCTATGGCTTCTTATAATAAATACTAATAATAATTATATGGTAATTAGCATGATGGTTTTTATCGTTCAACTCGCTACTACTTAATACTGTGGCAGCTTTGTCTGATACCGAACTGGCTCTCCTTAATCCATGCGTTATGAAGGCATGTTACGTCATATATATATTATAATATATATATATATATATATATATATATATATATATATATATATATATATATATATATATATATATATATATCATCACCGTCCAAACCGGTAGGCTGGCGCCTGTCGGGTGCTACCATTCCAAAATCTCTTGATTCTGTCTTGTAGCATTGGTGTCTCGAGTGTTGTGTCTTTTTACGTAGCCGGCTTGCTAGGCCTGTCGCCACAACTTCCAAATAATGCTGGAGGCTCATGGGAAGGGACAAACAGCTGATAGATCTTCCCAACCCTATCAACTTATTGGAGAGTCTAGTTGTAAGACTTTATGATTCTGATGTCATATTGAGTCACGTTCAAAATAATCAATATTCAAGTTAAAATTTGCAAATATTTTATTTTCTTTGTATTCCAAAAGAAGTACATCGTATTTTACTTTTGTTGCTTCACATGAATTTTTTTTCCTTATTTAAATTAAATTTTGCTATTTATCTTAATGATGAAAAAAAAATTTTATATTAAAAATTTTTACGTTTATTATTCATAAATTCACCCTGGCTTGAATATTGATGCTTTTCTCCTCACTCATAACATTCTTCTCTAAATCAGGTTTCTTCTGTGAGTTTAATTTTTACTCTTCAGATTACCATCTTTCTTCTCTTTCTTGGTGTTTTCCTTCTAAAATCTTACTGTTTCTTCTTTTTAACACGTCTTACTCCAATGACATCTGAACCATATATATATATATATATATATATATATATATATATATATATATATATATATATATATATATATATATATATATATATATATATATATATATACTCTGTTTCATCCTCAAATACATTTTTTTCATCCAAAATCTGTGAACCATTTATAACCTCTTTCCTCTTATTTCGAGCGTTATTAATCTCCTTTCAGAATAGTTTATTTCTTTCCGGATAATATGCAACTATCATTTCACTGCACCTTTCATTCGTCCTTTTCTTTGTAGCTTTCATTTTCTTTTCAGCTTCATTTCGTAACGTCATACATTTCCCCTAAGTTGCTTAGTTATTAATAGCCAAATATCTGGCAAAAAAATCTCTGCTTGCATTGTAGTAATAGTATCCATTTCTTCGCTCTACTATTCGCTTTCTTTTCTTTTGCTTTTTCCAATAATCTTTTCACACATCAAATTCTTTTTGGAATAACTATTAATTTATTTACATATTTCTATACTCTTTTACTTCTATTTCTCTTTTAAATTAAAATTTCTCGTTTTTTCTCTTAATAAGGGTTTCGTTTTGTGTTGAATATTCTTCGTTTTCTAATTTCTTTATTCAAATAATTTCTACACTCCTTCTAGATCTGAAATTTCCGCTTCTATTAAATAGTAATGAGATATGCATACCTCTTGCTGCTCATCTGAAGAAATCTACCTCCGGATAAACCATCTTTCGCCATGTGTGTCATGCATGTACAGTCAAGCAGTATACTATCACTGTGTGTTTTCAGTTAACAGCAAATAATTCCGACAACTTTTTCTTACTATATTTTTTTTACGTTCTATTCCAAAAGTGTCTAGTGTTTCTCTCAATTCTGCATCATCCCCATTTGTATTTAACCACCTAACAAGAATGATTTATCAATCCAATTGAAACTAAACATTCGCTTAGTTGTTCCCAAAGTACATCTCTTACCTCTTCTACACTGCCATTTACTGAAACCTATGCACTCATTATTTTCTTATCCCAATTTATGTTTACC
>SEYY01013491.1:7500-10000 GCA_009176605.1 Armadillidium nasatum
AGTGAGGGCGGAAGAGAAAGAGATACAACTTGTATTTCTTCAAAGATTCGAACACCTCCTATGGTTCAAGGAACAGTAAGTGAGGGCGGAAGAGAAAGAGATTACAACTTGTATTTCTTCAAAGATTCGAACACCTCCTATGGTTCAAGGGCGTAAGTGAGGGCGGAAGAGAAAGAGATAACAACTTGTATTTCTTCAAAGATTCGAACACCTCCTATGGTTCAAGGAACAGAAGAAGAAGTGATGGGATAAACAGCAGAGAGGATTAAGAAGTTATTAGGTTAGGAACTCACGAAGCAATTGGTCTACCAGGGAAGAAGAAACGCTAGCGTGGAACAGGATAAGAGTGGGAACTTCAGAGCAAATTTGAAAGTTGAAAATTAAAGATAATTTCGAAGTCTAAGATGGTGAAATTGCCACAATTGATGAGTAAACCTTAGTGGCGGAAGAAATACACACCTAACAATGGTTTAACTACGTCAGCGACTGTGATGGTCCTCTGAGAGGCACACCTGAAGTAGTCAGACCAAAGGTCGTCGTGAGTTCACCATAACAAGCTAACAACGAATCGTTAGCTGTGGATGCGTTAACTACAGATGGGTTCAAAGAATATCCGCAAGAGACAAATATATTATATATATATATATATATATATATATATATATATATATAATATATATATATATATATATATATATATATATATATATATATATATATATATATATATATATATATATATATATATAAATAATTTGTTAATAACATCGGATAAGAACTTTATTACCTTTAAATTAACGTTCCATCTCTCTTTCTCTCTCTCCTCCTCTTCCTCTCTCTCTCCCACCTTCTTCTTCTCCCCTCCCTCTCCCTCCCTCTCACTTTCTTCTTTCATTAGTACGTTAATATTAATTTCATCCCGAAAGTGACGTGTTTTACGACACACTTTAACGATATTTATTTCGTCGTAATATTTATTTATTTATTTTATTTTCTTTTTTTTAAAAAAAAATTTTAATTTTTTTTATTTTTATTTTTATTTCTTTTTTATTTTCTTATTTTTTTTTTATTTTTTTTTAGTTACCGCTGTTCAATTACGTTTTCAATGAATGTTTTATTAACGCATTTCTGCCGTCTTCTTTGCAGCTTATTTTCAGTATAAATTTATTAATTAAATATATACTCATACGCACACACTCACACTAAACACACACACAAACACACAGACACACACCTAAGCACACAGACACACACAGACACACACACACCATATATATATATATATATATATATATATATATATATATATATATATATATATATAATATATATATATATATATATATATATATACGAAGAGAGAGAGAGAGAGAGAGAGAGAGAGAGAGAGAGAGAGAGAGAAACTAAAAAATAAAATAAAATGAAAGCGAAAATAAAATGAATAAAAAGTAAAGAAATAAAAATAATAAAAAAATAAATAAAAAAACAAAATACAAAAGTTAGGTATTTTTAAGAGAGAGATATAGAAGATAAAAGAAACCATTAAATATAGGGTTGAAAACTGGGAACACTACATGTCATAAACATGTTAACAAACAAACAAAAAAAAGTGCTTATCGACCCTCCGCCTTCCCTTCCTGATCATTTGTAGATCATTTCTAGAGCAGACTGCTAGATCATGTATTATTTCTGTGGAAATGAAGAAATAATGAAGAGAACCAACTTGCTCAGCAGTGCAAGGGGGGGGGAAGGGGTAAGGGTTCCACCCAACCCTAAAACACCTCAAGTCCATTGGGAAGCTTTATCATATTTATCCCAACAGAAGAATTAAAAACACTTACAGACATTTCTATCTTTCTCTCTCTTATATTTATATATATATATATATATATATATATATATATATATATATATATATATATATATATATATATATATATATATATATATATATATATATATATATATATATATATATATATATATAAATATATATATATATATATATATATATATATATATATATATATATATATATATATATATATATATATATATATATATATATATATATATATATATATATATATATATATATATATATATATATATATATATATATATATATATATATATATATATATATATATATATATATATATATATATATATATATATATATATATATATATATATATATATATATATATCCTTTGTTCTTAAATTCACTTTTCATAAAAGTAATTGAATTTTGAACTTGCCAAATGAGGCGCTTCCTTTCTTCTTTTTCTTATTGTTCTTCTTTTTTTCTTTGTTATTGTTGTCTTTGTTCTTGTTCTTTTTGTGCTTGTTCGTCTTTGTTCTTTTTTGTCTTTCATCTTCTTGTTCTTCCTATTATTCATCTTTTTTAGTGGTCTTCTTCAATATTTAATTCAGTAATTATATTTTTTATCTATTTATCTATCAATCTATCTATCCATCCATCCATTCATCTGTATAA
>SEYY01013491.1:25000-27500 GCA_009176605.1 Armadillidium nasatum
TAAAAATAGCATTGAAAGTTAAAAGTAAAAATAAAAGTAATGTTGAAAGGATAAAAGTAAAAGTAGATGGGTTTGGATTGTTTTTTTTTTTTTTTTTCGTTTTTTTTCGTTTTTTTTTCGTTTTTTTTTTTGATATGGAAATTTGGGAGATGAGGTGTGAAGCACAAAAAGTAAGTAAAGAAAATGGAAAGTAATGGAATGAAATATTTTATTCTCTCTCCTCTCTCTCTCTCTCTCTCTCTCTCTCTCTCTCTCTATATATATATATATATATATATATATATATATATATATATATATATATATATATATATATATATATATATATATATATATATAATATATATATATATATATATAATATATATATATATATATATAATTATATAATACATATAGAACATATATATATATCCAAAGCTTTTTGATATGTCCATCGCTACAGCAAAAGATTCACCGATACGAAGAAGATCAAGAGTTAGAGAGAGAAGAGAAAGAAGATCAAAGAAGATCGCCGGTAGAGTGATCTACAGCGACAGTTTATCAAATAAAGATTAAAACAATAAGAAAATGGTTAAATAGCTGGGAAAACATTCCTCTTTTCCTTGGATGAACTCATGCTTTCCTAAGAATTTAGGAAAGGTTGAAATTGACAGACAGAGACGAAATATTATAGGAAACACTACTATTATGAAAGAGATATTTGTAGACAAAATTATATTTAAAAAAAATTTTAAATGTTTATTCCATTGTATAAAGAAATTTTAGGCATTTTGTATTATATTTATCTCCCTTCTACCCTCTATCATTTTGTATTTTGTTTATCTCCCCTCTACCCTCTATATCATTTTGTATTTAATTATCTCCTCTCTACCCTCTATCATTTTGTATTTCTTTTTCTACCTTCTACCCTCTATATCATTTTGCATTTTCTTTATCTCCCCTCTATCCTCTATCATTCTGTATTTTGTTTATCTCCCCTCTACCCTCTATATATCATTTTGTATTTAATTATCTCCCATCTACCCTTTTTAATTTTGTATTTTCTTTACCTACCCTCTACCCTCTATTCATTTTGTATTTTCTTTACCTACCCTCTACCCTCTATCATTTTGTATTTTCTTTACCTACCCTCTTCCTCTATATCATTTTGTATTTTCTTTATCTACTCTCTACCTTCTTTATTTACTGAATTTTGCTAATAAATTAGTAAAAATGATAAGCATACTGAAAATAAATATTTTGAAAATGCTTTTAGCTCAAAGTATATTCGATTTTCTGAAACGAAAATTTCATTTTACGGAATCCATCAAATGGAGAGAGTTTCACAAAAGAATGTTTTTTTTTTTTGTTTTTTTTAAGGTATGAAAAGGTTTTCTATAAAAGGTTTAATATAATTCTTATGAAGAGTTATTTGCTATCATAACAAGCAGGAAGAAGAAGAAGAAGAAGAAGAAGAAGAAGAAGAAGAAGAAGAAGAAGAAGAAGAAGAAGAAGAAGAAGAAGAAGAAGAAGAAGAAGAAGAAGAAGAAGAAGAAGAAGAAGAAGAAGAAGAAGAAGAAGAAGAAGAAGAAGAAGAAGAAGAAGAAGAAGAGAAGAAGAAGAAGAAGAAGAAGAAGAAGAAGAAGAAGAAGAAGAAGAAGAAGAAGAAGAAGAAGAAGAAGAAGAAGAAGAAGAAGAAGAAGAAGAAGAAGAAGAAGAAGAAGAAGAAGAAGAAGAAGAAGAAGAAGAAGAAGAAAGAAGAAGAAAAATGAAGTGAAAAGGGAGGAGGGAAAAAGACAATGTGAAAAAAAACAGTGAAGAAGAAAAAGAAGAAAAAAAAAAACATCAACAATACCCGTAATAATAACAACAACAATAATAACAACAACAACAACAACAACAACAACAACAACAACAACAGAAGAAAAAAAAATATTTAACTTTACAAACTTGTTGATTAGAAGACTGGAAAGAGAAAAACTATTCACAACTTATTAAATGAAGCCTTTAGTCATATATATATATATATATATATATATATATATATATATATATATATATATATATATATATATATATATATATATATATATATATATATATATATATATATATATATATGGGTGGTGTCTAGAGCTTTTCGTTTCACTTTCTTTGATTTGTAACCATCTAATGTTGCGTCACACTTTAAACACACTAACGTTATTATAGCTAAAACCGTTCTTCTGAATTTCCTACTCGCATACCTCCTCCACTGAAGAGGGCTTATATACCTTAAAATCTTTCATGAGTTTATTTTTAACGAAATTTTTGTCTATTACTACTGATGTTCAATTAACACATAAGAAATTACGGATAAAATTGATGTAATTTTTATTTTTTTATGTGTTAATAGTACGTCGATGTTTTTCTGCCCAGCTCTTTGACTGCTGATCTCATTCACTTATTTACTCTATTAAAAGAGGAAAACACTTTACCTTATTCTATTTTTCAAAAGGCTTATGTTATTAAATGACTT
>SEYY01013492.1:0-26653 GCA_009176605.1 Armadillidium nasatum
TATATATATATATATTATATATATATATATATATATCAGAGGTGGGAATAAGTGCAAAGCGCAAGTAGCAGGCTAAGTAAATGACTAGCGCTCTTGCACTTGCGCTTCATTATTTAAAGAGCGCAACTTGAGTTCAAGATTTTGTAACGTTTTCAAGAAAAGGCAAGAAAACGAGTGTATAAAACATGATCAACAATATTTGCTAAGATAAGATCTGAGATGTCATATATTGTTGAATAAACATTAATGAATATTTTCTAAAAATTGAACTGGAAACTTTATATGTAAAGTTTTAAACAAACGTGTTTTGAAGAGTTTGTTTTAGCTTATTTTAAAGGTTAAACTCGCCTCTTTTATTATTATTTATTGTGTAAATTCATTTTTTTTTATTTACGACTTACGAGTATTATAAAATGCAAAAAGTGGGAGTGAATGTGTAGTGCAAATAAAATTAAAAACAAAAGTGTTATATGAAGAGTAATAGTGTGTGATTGTTTTTATATGTTTATAATGCAAATGTAAAAAAAATAAAAAATAAAAAAAATAAAAAAAAAAAGAGAGAGCGGCATGGCATCCAGCAACTACCATAAGTTTATGTTTATGATGAAAGGGAATATGAGTCTCTTAAAGATAACTGTGACGACTGAGGATTTCGATATTGACACAAATAAAATTAAAATCTGGTATTTTTTTTGTGCTCTTGCACGTGCGCTCTAACAATTTTGAAACAAGTTCCGAAGCTGCACTTCAATTTTTAAAAACTTGCACTTTTGCAATTGCCGACTAAAATTTAAAACTTGCGCGCCCAGCTCTGATATTATATATATATATATATATATATATATATATATATATATATATATATATATATATATATATATATATATATATATATATATATATATATATATATATATATATATATATACCTTGATTCATCTGTGCCTCTAAAGTATGCATGGCAAAGTTCTTGGAAAGCTACAGCTAATGGTATCGTGTCAGCCATGCCTATTGTAAGAGGTGAAGGACCTCTAGAAAGACCTGTAGGTATGCTAGACGTGCGAAACTCTAGACTAGAGACAGATTCAGTTCTTGAAAGGGCTGCTGAAATTGTGGCTGGAGACTGAACACTGCGAGAATTCTGTTAAAATATATATATATATATATATATATATATATATATATATATATATATATATATATATATATATATAATATATATATATATATATATATATATATATATATATATATATATATATATATATATATATATATTATATATATATACCTTTACCTTTCACAGTTCGCTCACACACACCCACCACACTCTATCTCCCCTCCCCCTCACTACTGTCCTCTCGCGACTCTCCTACCTTCGTCCACATTCAAACCTCTCCCCCCAATATCTCCCTCACCCCATCCATCCCACCTCGGCCTTCCCCTCCCCTTCCTCTCTATCTCGGATCTCATCACTCTACCCACCATCCTATTCTCATCCATTCTATACATATGCCCAAACCATCTTAATACACCCTCTTCAGCTCTACGCACAATTCTCTTTTTTCTCTTTCTTTCTTTCTATCTACCCTCTTAACCACATATAGCCCTCAATCTTTCATCTCAAAAACTTCTATCCTTTCCTAACTGAGCATTCATCCATGTTTCACACCATACATTGTAGATGGTAGACACATACTCTCAAACTCTACCTTTATTTCCTTTGATATTTTCCCTTCTTCCAAACTTCTCTCATCCCCCATCACTTTCATCCTCCTCCTCTACTTATCTCCCATCCATCCCCCTCCACTCACTAAGATACAGATATTTAAACTCTTTACCTCTCAAATTTCTCTCCCCCACCTCGACACCATCCCATTCCTCCCTCTTGCTGCCTCATCCCTGCCCCCGATCCTCATCACTTTACTTTTGTGAGTTTACCCTTAATCCCTTGGATGCACATTCCCTAACAAACTCCTTCACCAACATTCTCAGTTTCTCCCAAGATTCCGCAACTAACACCGCATCATCCGCAAACAACAAGACACTTACCTCCCATTCTCTCTATCCACTTCTCAACCTAATACCCATAAATTCCCTCTCCATCCCCCTAATGACACCATCCATTAACACATTAAACAACCACCGAGACATAACACACTCTGCCTCAGTCCAACTCCCATTCTAAACCATTCAGTCAGTTCCCTTTCACCCTCACCCTCGCCTACAGTTCTCATAAAATGATTAATTGATTCAATAATCTACCTCTCACTCCTCCCTCCCTTAGAACCTCAAACAATTTCCTCCTACAAACTCTATCATAGCCTTTTCCAAATCCAAAAAGCATCATACCCTACTTTATCTTTCTCTCCCAATTTTTCACCAATCATCTCGTGTAAACACCTGATCCACACGTCCCCTACCTTCTCTAAAACCTCCCTGTCCTCCCTACTCTCTTCTTGTCAGTTCTTTCACTCTTGATACTAAAACCTCATAAATTTTCCCTACTACACTCAACAAACTTATCCCCCTATAATTCTTACACCATTTATCCCTTTCCCTTTATATATTGGCACTATGCAAGCATCTTGCCACTCCTGAGGCACTTTTCCCTCTCCCCAACACACATTAAACATTCTCACCAACAGTCAACTATCACTCCCACCTTATCATCTCCCCATATATACCATCCATTCCTGCTGACTTTCCCTTCTTCACCTTTCCCACAGCACTTTTACTTCCTCTCTACTAATACTCCACCTTCTTCTAACAACATCTCATTATTCTCCAATACTCCCTCGCCTCCCACCCCCTCACAAATCACTAAAGTATCTATTCTATATATATAGTGGCAATTAAAATAAAATATATATATATATATATATAATATATATATATATATATATATATATATATATATATATATAAATATATAATATAATATTATATATATATATATATATATATATATTATATATATTTCAGAAAATATGATAAAATATAAATAAATTATAATTTCTTCTAAAGAAATCATTTTGCTCTCTCGAGCTTAATACTAAAAAGGCTATGGTTCCGAAGGTATTCCTCAGTGTTCTCAAACTTGTGCTTCCGAGCTTGCATTCTGCCTTGGTAAACTATTTCGGTCTTTGTCTTTCTACTTCAACTTCTCTTCTTGTGAAACGCGCGCTCATTCAGTCTGTACAGAAGAATGGGACCTCTCACCCTCGAACTATCGTCCCATTATTTGACCTCCCGTTATATTAAAGTTTTTGAATCTATCCTTGACAGGAAGATTTGGAAAAATCTCAACTTTTAATCTATCTGATCGCCAATGCTTTCGTAAGAAACACTCTAATGGTGATCTCCTTTCTTCTTTCTGACTCTTGTCTCCGCTCTTCGGCATTTCGGTGAAACTTTGCTGTCGCGCTGGACAAATTTGGCACAAAGCTAGATTTCTAAATTCCTTATTTTGATATCTATCCTTCACTCTGTGATCATTTTCTATAATTTCTTTCGATCGTTTTATAGCAGCTGTAGTAGACGGGCACCGTTCTTAAAATTATTTGTGTTCAGGGTTTTTCTATCCCAACACTTTTTCTGCTTTTTCATTAATGACCTTCTCCTATTACCTCATCTCCTATCCACTCCTATGCTGATGACTCCATTCTTCATTACTCCTTTCAGTCTGAAAGACGTCCCTCCAACAGTTGATAGATCAAAGGGGTAGCCTCGGAGCAACTAACCTATGATCTTTCACATATTTCAAATTGGGCAGAGAAAACATGGTTGTTTTCAATGCCTCAAAAACTCAGTTCTCCATCTCTCACACACTTCTTCTTTTCTGTCAATAGGGTGTTGCTCTGGTTCTGTCTTGTTTCCTATCTATTCTTACTTTTCATTATGTGTTCTTCTCAACTGTTCATCTAACCTATCCATTCATATGCTTTGACTCCTCCTTCCATTCTTCTACTCATTTCATATCTGCTCCTTCCTTTGCATCTAGAGTTGCCTCTCGTCTTCATATATCCGATTAAATTCTTGCAGATATGTATAGAATTTCCTAGTGTGGTCGCTCAACCTTGTGAAATTCAACTCTTTAAAAAACTCAATTTCCAGAAATCTCCCTCTCAAAGCACTCCTAACATTTCTATTTTTTTCGATGGTTTTCCCGTCTCTCCTGTTGACAAAAATAAACATTCTTGGCCTTCACATAAAAAAAAAATGTCTTGGAAACCTCATATCGCAATAGTTGCTAGGATGCCTCAAAGAAGCTGGGAGTTCTGTTTAGACTGCGAGAATTTTTTCCTTCTTTCGAAGTTATTCTAATTATACAAAGGCTAAAACATCTGATATCCGCCTGGTGCTGGGAGACACCGAAGAGGAGAGACTTTAGTTTACCGTAGTAAACATTGTGACGAGCATTGCATGGATTTTCATATACCACCTGTTTCATTCAATGTTAAGGATATTATTTATAATACGTGAGGAATACACTGTCAGGGAAATAAATATATAAGGTCAACTTCACACACACTCCTTATAGTGAACCTAAATTCCAACAAGGTTTTGGGGCATGGATAATAAGTTTATTGGAAAGTATATCGCGGCCGTGTAACATCGGTGTTATAGAAACAGGTTAAAAAACACGCACGTACACACACACACACAGAGAGGCATAGTAATAAAAAATTCGTTTGCTAATTCTGAACTAAAAAAAAGTAGGCCATGCTAATTGGTAGGTCTTACTCTTAACATTAACACCACTTACGGGTCGGGGGCTTACATTTGTAATATTTTTTATGTCGTACTCTAAACCTAAACCTAATAATAATAATAATAATAATAAAATAATAATAATAATAATAATAATAATAATATAATAATAATAATACCTAAATAGCAATGAAAGCTAAACTTTTAGGTAAGTTTTCAAAATATCAGTAACAAAATCTATATTAAATTATAGGAAAGAAAATATGCTAGCTGACCGATTGTTTTTGAACAATGTAGATCACTTTACCTGTGACGTTTGGTTCAAGCTTCATGGTAGGGGGTATTCTGTATTAAATAAAATAAAATAAAATAAATGCTTCTTCTATCATTACTGATAGGTCAATCACGTTTTTTTTCAATTTGAGCTACAACTTTACCCTAATATGAGTTCTAAGCTTTCTCAAAATTTGTATTTGTATTTCAATAATATATATATATATATATATATATATATATATATATATATATATATATATATATATATATATATATATATATATATATATATATATATATATTATATATATATATATATTATATATATAACAAAAATGACCTAAAAATGGCAAGATTTAAAAAAAAGGACATTTCCCCCCCCCAAAAAAAAAAAAAAAAAAAATAAAGTCATCTTTTTATTATATACAACGTCAGATTGGTGTTACTTAAATTCAATTGGGATTTGTTTCAACCTAAAAGGAAAAAATAATAATTATTGGCTGTGGAGATGCGCTGACTGATCAGGGAGAAAATAATGTCATTTAAATTGTGTAAGGGAGCGATCATTTCTTGCTGATTTGAAGAAAAAAATTCAAGAAAAATACAGAAACTAAAACATGAGTTCTTCTTCGATGTCACACTTTAACAGACCGGAAAAATTTTCAATTATAATAATATGAGAAATTCAGGGAAGTTTTTCCAGAAATGTTCTCAAATAAATAATTTAAATTTCAAACAACTTTTATCTTTGATAATAAATAAATAAAATTTCTGTTTTATGATATGTTGAGATTAAATTTGTATGATTATAAAAAATACTACCAACCAGAGGACTTTTTCTACAAAACCTAACAACAGCTCTAACTTAGTATCTAATAGCGCTTCATATTAAATATGCGAGAGTGATTGTCTTTTCCTAGATTTAGGAAAGACTTTAAAACCTCTCTAATTAGTAAAAATTAACCTTTAAGAATGCATTCTGCTAAGTCGGAATTTTAAATTAATACTATTTTTTAATTACCTAATAGAATATTTTCCCTAAATATGTCAAAAAGAATATTTTTTTCGTTGTATGCCATTTCAAAATGGTGATACCAAAACTTATAGATATAGTTATTCTCTCTCTAAACTCTCGTTTAAGGGGAAGAAAATTAAATTTTTTACTGGTTAACAAGTCTTGAAAGAGGCTCTATAAGGAGCAGAAATAATTTAAATTAATTTAGCACTTTAAAAAAAAAAAAAAAAAAAAAAAAAAAGTAAATTTTAAAACTTTTTTTTTTTTTGAAAATTAAAATTAAAATTTAAAAGTATGGATAAGAAAAGGATACTTTACAGCACATGCTTCGAGAACTTAATTCTCAAAGAATGTAATTTTCTACCTCAAATTTTCTTGAAGGTCTCGGAAGAGCCATTGTAGGTGTAGGAGTTGAGCCTCTACTTGATGTTCCTCTAGGAGGCAAAATTGGAGGCACTGAATCTGTACTGCTTGCATCACCAAGAATTTCACTTAATTCTATTATATATATATATATATATATATATATATATATATATATATATATATATATATATATATATATATATATATATATATATATATATATATATATATATATATATATATATATATATATATATATATATATATATAAGAGAGAGAGAGAGAATTTTCCTGGTTAAATAACTTTGAAACAAATGTTTTATAATTCGTTGAAGCGTTTTTTTTTATTATTATTATTATTATTATTATTATTTTTTATTATTATTATTATCATCATCATTATTGGAGATAAATTTCTTCCTTGCAAGCTACACTTAGCCTTTAAAAGAAATACAGAGATCACTGCTATTTGCTGTTGCAGAAATATAGCCGGTTAACTCCTCCCTTATTTAAATATCACTCCTTGTTGGTGGATTACACTTATCTCCACATATTCAATCAATACCATACTTTAAATTATTTTGCTATTAACAATTATTTACCAAATAATATCATTGCTCTTTTATTTGCTACTATAATTTATTAACTCTAGAAATTTCAGCAGCTGTACGAAAACCAATGAATGCAGTTAACAATCAAAGCGAAACACCCCCTATTAAAAATGCCATTAAATCTGAATACATCTACCCTGATAAATTAAAGAAAGATAAAACATTTAAATTAAGCAAACTAACACTACTACACTATAACATAAGAAGTCTCCTTAAACATCATGATGATTTCTCAAATAATATATCATATCAAAATATTAATTTTGACATTGTCATGCTTTGTGAAACTTTTCTAAATAACCACAACAAAAGACAATTACCCAATCCCCGGATACAATGGAACACATCTAGTTAGATGTAAATACTCAATACATAAAGGGATTTGTAAAACTTGCCAATTTTGATTCTTAATCATACTCATTGCTAATTACCATAATTTATTCCTTTTTAAAAGATTCTTAACCACAACTCATTGCTAATTACCATAATTTATTCCATTTAAAATTTTGGAGAATAAGTAATTTAATAAATCTGGTTTATTTACTGCTAAAGTTTTAAGATTCACATTTAGTGCAAAAATAAAAACATATGACCTTTTTGGATAAAGTCTCTTTTAAAGCTGTAAATAGCTCTTGGCTAAACATCCTCTAATTGAAAAAACTAAATGGAGAGAAACAAGTATTCTTTTTGTGTAGAATCTGTAAAATAGAATATTAATACTCAATTCCCTTATCCAATTCATTAATTAACAGTGATTAGAAATGGGGGTAAATCCCACTCATCATCTTTCATGATGAATTATTGCCATTTAACACTGCATACTGTCTTTTTTTCTTCAAACCCTACTAAACCATACAGAAATAACTTGGGCATCAATCTTTAATGTGGAACCTTATCAAAATTTTGCTTAAATCTATTTACACAATTTCAAAACTGAAACATCCTGTTATATTTCTTGACTGATTGACAAAACATATGCAATTTTCCAATCCCCTGGTTTTTCACAGTAACAGACCAGGAAAATATCATATATAAACCATATGCAATACTATTATGATTCTCCTTTACGATTTTGCCAGGTAAATCATCAGATTTGCAGATTTATTGTAATCAAAATGTTAGGGTAAATCTTTGAACTTATCAACCTCAAAATTAAGAAACGCAAAACTATTGTACACCGCTTTCTAATGGAAATGTTACCAAATTTTTCATCTGTAAGCAGTGATTCAAAATATGTTAAAGATATTAACTCTTCATCAGAATTAACCACTTTGTCATTCATCATAACAGGATCAATCTTTGTTTTTATTAAGATGCATATGAATTATTATATAAATTATAAAAACTAAAAAATTTCTTTATCTTTATTATTACTTCTTGTCGGATTAATTCCTAATAGTCTATTAGATCTTATTACCTAATTTAACTAATTTCTCATTCTTATCTTCGTTTCTGAATACTATATATACAGTATTCTTATTTATTTCTTTGGGTCTCTTAAACCACTTACACTTATACCTAATTTTATCTCTCACCTCCTAACTCAATCATTTCAATCAGACTGAATATTATTTAAGATTATATATATGTGTTTCCCACTCTTGGAAACAGTTTTATTCCCAAATTTCCATATTTCCAGCAAATGATTCTAAGTGTATTTCTAATTTATCAATGGCTGAATTTTAACAGACAAAACCTTTTACCTTGTTCTCTATTAACTATAGCTTAATTATAATTATATTATGGTCAGTGTTACCCAAGGTTTCCACAACTGTAATGCTACAACTAAAGATTTTTTATTTACAAATAATAAGTCAAATAGTGCAATGAATTTTCTTACCTGATTAATAACTACTTGGTTAAAAAATTTAAAATTTAGTCAATAAAGAATAAACTTGTCTAACATTAGAAGCAAAAATAATCCAATCAACATTGGGAAAATTAAAATCGCAATTATGATTATATCAACTTTCTTAGTACTGCATGATTTATTTATTTCATTAATTTTTCAAAACTTGAGTAATTGATACTGAGAAGGAGGTCTATTAAAAGCTTATGTTCCATATTTAAGATAAAAATTTGGAAATAGTAGCAGAGAACAATCTCGTTTTTCTACTTTCTACTTTTCAATTGCTTAGAGTTTCTACATACATATACTAAAGAATGGGTGATAATCTGAGAGTTTCGTGAGCAAAAAGGTAAAAAATTTCTTGTTTGATGTGAGTGTGAAACAGCAATGCACTTAAATTTCAAAAGCAGGTTTGGAGATAAGAACAAACAATAAAAATGTGAAAGAAAAAAAGAAAAATAAATTAAAAAAAATTAAAACCTGCATAACGGTCATGCTTGGATGGTAGTGGTTGCGACAAAGGATTTTGGGATAAATCTGATCGTGATAGGTTACTAGAAGGGATTGAGAATACCCGTTTGGTGTTTGAAGGAATAGATTGGTTTACATTTCCTGTACCATTACTTCCACCGCTTCCATCTTGACTAGGTTCTTTTACACCAAATTTTGGTGATGAAGAAGCATTGGCATTTAAATGCAGATTAAGCCCTAGAAGATCTGAAGAATTTGATCTGGAATATATATATATATATATATATATATATATATATATATATATATATATATATATATATATATATATATATATATATATATATATATATATATATATATATATATATATATATATATATAAGGTTGAAATGGGTTGGGTGTTCTGGGAGCCTTCAAAATTTCTTCACACCACACCAGCTGCTTGCTCTTTACAGTGTTTTTAGCACCTGTGTCTAGAACAACTCATATATGAGGTGGTTGCACTCACACAGCTCTTTTAGCTTTATCCACCAGAGGATATATATATATATATATATATATATATATATATATATATATATATATATATATATATATATATATATATATATATATATATATATATATATATATATATATATATATATATGAGAGTGATTTTGATTATACAGTTGAATATGTATCTGGAGAGAGAAATGAAATTGCTGATTTGATGTCAAGATTACCTGGTAATGAAAGGGAGAATGAAAGTTTTATAATAAATCCAGAATATTTGCAAGAGGCCTTATGAAAGGAAAAGAAAGTATAGGTGGTGGAGATTCAATGCTTGAGAGTGTGCACTGCACGATTTATATAAAGATGGATTATCTTATAAGAGTACCTGATAGTGTAGATAATTTGAGAAGAGAAGCTAAGACAGAAGTATGTAAGACCAGAGCAGACAGGTATAGGAAGAGTGAGAAAGTATGTGAAAGAATTAAAAGCAATGTGGAATTCAGGAGTAATGCCATCTCAAGAAGTTCTAGTTCTTGTAGGCAAGTTGTTTAAGGTATTAGTTTGTGTACATTATGGTGGAGAGAAACTGATAGTTTATAGGAGTGTTGGTGTGAATAGATCAAGTGTAAATGAGCTTCATTTACAGTGTTTGAGTGGAGTGCATTACAATTGGGTGATGAGAAAAAGAGCTATGACAAAGTATGAACTAGATGAGGAGGCAGTAAGTAAATTCTAGCATTGAAGATGACAGTGAAGATGATGAAGTGGTTTCCCCTAGGGATATTTGAAAATCTGGTTATTATGTACATGAAATATGTGGGAGAATGGAAGCGAAAGTGCAAATAATGGAAATGTGTACTGTGGTTTGATTGACACTATTGCTCAAATTTTTTTGTGAACGCCTCTGTGGTAGAATTAAAATAATTGATTTGACAGATTCCTAGGAAAAACATGAGTGTGAGAATAAATGGTATTGGTTCTAGAAAGGTTATAGCTTGGGAACAGGTATTTTTCATTGTTAATTTAAGTGTTTCAAAATATTGAACACCAGTTTGTTATACTTAAAAATGAGCAAATGCCCTACTGTTTTTTGTGTGGTATTGAATTTTTACGATTGCATGGATTCATCATTAATGTATGGAATGAACGTATTTTGAAGGGAGAAAATTAATGGTTTGAATGCAGAAATGTGATGTATGTATTGCCAATTTTGTTGCAATGTTGAAAGTTGGTGTGGGTGAGGAGGAATTGTTACGCATTAGAGATATTAAAATGTAAAATGAATGTCCTATGATTAGTGAGTTTAAAAGGAGTATTTTTTCTGGTAGGACAGTAAGTGAATGGGATTATATGTTGTACTGTTGGCTGTCATCCAGTATTCTTGTGAAAGTTTGATTTTTACCATTTTTATATCTTTCTTAATTCACCAACTTGAGTTCTGTTATATAATTTTTATTTTCTTTAGGAATTATTATTTTGTTTTAATTTTGATAACCTTTTTACCTAAGCAGCTTGAAATTTTTGCTTTTAATCCTTGGAGTGGTGTTCTTGCTTATTAGCTGATCACTGGAGGTTCAGGTAATAACTTTGCTGATTGGTTTAAATGTGCTTCAATAATTAAGTGAAAACAAAAGTAAGGTTATCTATTTTAAAGTATTTCATTTTTTTTTCTTGCTTTTGTTTATGTTATGGTCGCTTATGGGATTATTATTATTATTATTATGGTGATTGCTTTTATGCTTTAGTTGGTTAATGATATTTTTTTAGTGCCTTGACATCTACATTCTTCACCATAGTGTCCTTGCATGGTACTCTTGGTCTCAAGTTTTTTTGCTCCTTGTTGGATTGCTGGTGGTTATCATCAATAAAACTGGACTATAAAACTTGTCCAGGTATTAAGAGATATATATTTTTTTTAATTTTCCCAGTCGGTTATAACAATTGATGATATTACTCGTTTTCTATGGTTAAAGTTTTTAATATTTAATTTCTTTACTTATTTATCTAGTCTGATGATTTTTTTACATTTTTTCATTTTCTTTTATTATTCTGAACTGGAACTTGAATTTGAACTTTGAAGATTGATATTACAACAGAGTACCTAGGCACATTTCCAAATTTGGATAACAAAAGGTGCACCTTAAAATTAAAGAGCTCATACTGTTATATGCATTTATTAATTTTTGGACAAATACTGTATTGTGTGATAATCTTGAAATTTTCATAAACTGAGTGTAACCATTATTTATAAAAAGAGGATTGATGACAATTTTGTAGATATTCTTTAATTATTATTACTGTATTATTGATGGTATTACTATTTGCTTAACTGTGAGCAAGGTATTTGATATTATTAATAATGTTAACCTTTGGTGTTTTGACTTTTGGGGTATTTTTTTTATTTTGGGCATTCCAACATACATTCCTCTCTTCCCCCCCTAAGTGGTTCTATTGTTGTGGGAACTATTTGCTTAAATTGCATATTTTGCCTGTTTTTCTAAAATATTGGTTCAGGAGATAGTCTATTTCTTGTTTTTTTATTGGTATTCAGTTATGATTTTCCATTCTCTTTTGTTAAAAAATTAATTATCTAAATTTTCTGCCTTAAGTTAAATTGTTTTTAATAAACTATATTGATTTTCGTGGGTGTGGTTATTTTTTCCTTAATTTTCTTGGAGAGACCCACCATTTCTCTTTCAAATTGAAGTTGTATTGAAATTTCCCCTACAACAGAATGAAAATACTATTTGCACACATGAAACATCATTCAATAGTTCTATTTCATAATGTTTTAGAGGTGAAATTTTCAAAGTTTTTGAATATTTCTGAATGTACACTTTTAGAGTTCATTTCTGAAAGTTACTAAGTATCAACTGGTCATGTTGGGTGGAAGAGCATCGCTAAACCATGCAACGAGAGCAGCAGATCTGGAAACATTTCATGAGCCCTTGCAATGATTTTCAAGCTGTATATGCTGTAGCTCCATTTTGTTGAAACAACACACTGCATTCTTCAAGCACAAGGTGTTCTAATTGTGACCTTAGAAAGCTTTCCAGAATATTGAACTGGCAGTAATAGGTTATGTAAAGAAATAAGCAAGCTTTTGATAAGGTACCCCTTTTTCTAATACCTTCATTTTTCTCTACCATTTAGCTACCAACTAATAAATTTATCCTTAGCATCAACATAAAAATGAACTTTTTCAACCCTGAATACAGTTCATATTTTTTAATTTTTTCTTACAGGAAACCTTTCACTAACAATAAGAAGTATTATTACATAAAAATTCATAAAAATAATCTAAACCTAAATAAATGATTAAAATTCTTTGTTGGTGAATGTATAGACAAAAAGAGAAAGATGCATAGATAGAATAATAATAATAATAATAATAATAATAATAATAATAATAATAATAATAATAATAATAATATAATAATAATAATAATAAATAATAATAAATAATAATAATAATAATAATAATAATAATAATAATAATTTTTATTTTTCTTTTTTTTTTTTTTTTTTTTTTTTTTTTTTTTTTTTTTTTTTATTATTTTATTATTATATATTATATATATATATATATATATATATATATATATATATATATATATATATATATATATATATATATATATATATATATATATATATATATATATAAGAAGCAGCATTACACTAATCTCATCTACTTGTGATAATAGATAATATTTATTTCTAAATATAGGTTTCAAAGGGCTAACTAATTAATGATGATTAATTCTATTTCTGTCAAATCTTAAAATGATCTCTGTTTATAAATTCCAAGTAAACCAAAGAGGATCAATAGCATTATAATGACAATTAAGGTTGGGGAGTGTTGCATGTACAACAGGAAGAAATTGAAAGTGTCAAATTAGTGTTAAAGATGAGGAATGGTATGAGCTGTATAGAGAAAGGCGGGTCGAACAAGCATTTTTTTTTATTGATGATCTTTAAAAAATCAAATGAATGGACTCATTCCAGAAATAAAATATTTGAAGAATACAAACGCATAACCTATGTAATTAGATCCGAAGTTATATCACCACATGATTTTCAAAATTAAGGCTTCTCAAGAAAATGAGACGATAAAAAAAAATTCGCAAATGAATGGCATTAACTTGACAATTCTATTTTTTTACATTACTATAAAAGATCATTATATTGCTAAAGTCAAAGAGTGGTAGACTCATAAAGCAAAGTGAAATTTTTAAGGTTAGTCTATGAAACATATGCCACATTGTTTTTTGTTTTGTTTTTGTCAAAATAAGCAAAACTATTTTAAAAACTCAAATATAAATTTTTTCAAATTTAAAAGAAACCAAAACCATAAGTACTTCTAAATCATGTGAAAAGAAGGAAAACTAAATATTAAAAACTGAATGACCAACAGTTTAATTTTTTTTTTTTTTTTTTTTTTTTTTTTTTTTTTTTTTAAAGATTATTATTTTTAAAAGTATATATGTTGTTTTAAATAATCATAAGTAACGAAGTCATTATTATCCTAATATTTATGTTTCCGAACAACTATATTTTACAGTATATATGTATCATTGTTATTTCATAATAATATTCAGCATTGTACTAGACTTCAAATGCTTTGGAAGACAGGACTATCAATATTTAATTTGGTATGTTATATTTGTGTTCATCTATTTGCCTTTATTTTTTATTAATCATTTCTGTAATTTCATTGTTATTATTATTATTATTATTATTATTATTATTATTATTATTATTACACATTATTTGTCAGTTAATAAAGTTTAAATTCACTACAGATTTATTTTGCCCATTAGTTTATTTTTCAACAGAACAAACCAAGTAGCGAGGATTCTTCCAATATCTTTTAAGTCATCTAGATTCTTCAAACTTTGATTGAACATAATTACTCATTTTAAAGAAGTCATAAAGGTCTCATAGAGTGCCTATCTAATTGTATTGGACAACTCATTGTCTAATGAGAACTCTTGATATTTAGAAAATGATGAAGCTTTGAATGCATTTAAAGACATTATTTAGCTTTCAATAGAAATTGTCACTCTACATCATCTGTCTACACTGAAAAGGTCCTCTAATGAAACTATTAGTGAATATCTAAGAACTTTTAATAAACGCATTGATTGAAACTTTTAATCTGTATCTGCTGATAAGTATAGAATTTTTTAATATATTAGAGATACTATCATAACAGGTTTTAAACTCACAGCAAAATCAGATTAGACTCCTAGATTTAGCTAATGTTGTTAACCGAACAAAATTTAGGAAATGCATTTAAAAATTTTCAATCTTGCCATGGGAGTTATTAAATATCAAAGTTATTAAATTAAAGAACTGAGAATGCTACTGGTTATCCAATTCAGCATGTCCAGTTAGAAATACTTTCCATAGAAATGCAAAAAGCTTGGGCATTATGTAGGTATGCAAATGGAAAACTAACAATAACATTTCTGCTTTTTTGGTACTTACATATGCTCCTGAAGAACTCAAAGATTTTACATAACTGTCACTAAATGGTAAAAATGTTAATACCATTTTTGACATAGAAAGTTCCAAGAATTATATCTCCAAAACAGTCATTCGTCTCAAGACATCAACCTTTTCTTATTCCAGTATTGCTTCCATGGCTTCATCTAGTTATTAAGTGTCATTTCCATGACTTTATGTAGTTATCAAAATGTGATTGTTAAAGTTAGTTTGTATTGTAGCAGACTTTGTTATATTTGTATATGTCTATTTATTTTTTTATTCTGTATTATTAATTACCTATTAAATGTTAGATAATAATTAAAATGTTTTTTTGAGAGAAATTTTATATGTAGATACTTATCATTTTTACATATTTCACTTAATTCTTTCATTAGTTTAATTCCCCTTTCAGCAATTAATATTTGATTGCGGTATACATTAGCAGAAATTTCTTGGGACAAATGAGTTTTGAAACATTTTCCTGCATCTTTGCACTTAGTTTCTTTAATATTTGAAAGTAGTTTCTCATATATTGTATGTCATTCTTAAAGTTTTGATTAGAAAATCCATATTTCCTGTCAACCAAAAGCTATGAATCTTTTTTTTTTTTTTTTTTTTTTTTTTTTTTTTTTTTTTTTTTTTTTTTTTTTAAAAAAAAAAAAAAAAAAGTGATGGAGTATATTGAGCACTTTGAATTCATGGCAGAGATAGCCAATTTATACTTGGTAATTTGCACTTTTCTTTTGCCTCTAACTCTAACTTTGACGATTCTGGAGCTATTCCTCCTCCTTCAACACCCTCCAACTTATTTATGTCTAACATTGTAATTTATTCTACAGATGTCATTTCTGCTCTATCTTGAGTTTAACACTAAGAAGGCGTATGGTCCTGATGGTATTACTCCTGCGGTTCTCAAAATTTGTGCTTCCATGCTTGCACCCTGCCTTGGTAAACTATTTCATCTTTGTCTCTCCACTTCGACCTTCCCTTCTTGCTGGAAACATGCACTCATTCAGCCTGTGCAGAAGGGGGAGCCTCAAAACCCTCTAACTATAGTCTTATTTCTTTAACCTCGATTCTATCTAAAGATTTCGAATCTATCCTTAACAGGAAGATTTGGAACACCTTAATCTTCTAATCTTATCTCTGATTGCCAGAATGGCTTTCGTTAAGAACATTCTACCGGTGATCTTCTTTCCCTACTTTCTGATTCTTGGTCCTCCACTCTTCGGGGTTTTGGTGAGTCTTCCTCTGTGGCGCTAGACATATCGAAAGCCTTCAAAGCTTTAATTTCTAAACTTCCCTCTTTCAGAATCTATCTTCTCTCTAATATCCTTTCCAATCATTGCATAGCACCTGTTGTAGACGGCCACCGTTCTTCCTATAAATCTATAAATAGTGGTGTTCCTCAAGGCTCTGTCCTATCCCAAACAATTTTTTTCTAATTTTCATCAATGACCTTCTCTCTATTACTTTGTCTCCTATACTCTCCGATGCCGATGACTTCACCCTTCATTTTCAATTTGAAAGACGCCCCTCCGACAGAAGTTTATAGATTCAAGAAGGATGGCCTTGGAGCAACTAACCACTTATCTTTCTCGTATTTCAAATTGGGGCAGAGAAAACATGGTCATTTTCAATGCCTCAAAAACTCAATTCCTCCATCTTTCTACTTGACACAATCTTCCACACAACTATAATTTCTTCTTTGAAAATACTCAGCTCAAACCTTCACCTGTCCTCCTCAACATTATCGGTATTTCTTTTTCTTGTGATCTTTCTTGGAAAGATCACATTACTTCTCTTTCTAAACAAGCTTCGAAGAGGTTGGGTGTTCTGAGGTGCCTTCATGGTTTTTATATGCCACCCAAGTTGCTTGCTCTTTATAGGGTGTTGTTCGCTCCTGTATGGAGTACGCTTCACACATCTGGGGTGGTTCCACACATACAGCTCTTCTCAAAAAGATGTAGTCTAGGGCTTTTCGTCTTATGAACTTTTTTGCTCTTACTAAAACTTTCCAATCTCTGTCTTCCTGTCAAATTCTATACCATCTGTTTTTTTTTTGTTTTTTTTTTAAATATAAACTTTTAAAAGTGTTTATATATATAATATATTATATATATATATATATATATATATATATATATATATATATATATATATATATATATATATATATATATATATATATATATATATATATATATATATATATATATATATATATATATATATAACAATGAAGTAATAGAGTTAAGTGATTTAAAAATGGAGTGACACATTTTAGGATGATTTTAAAATAAACAAATATACCAACTGATTCATTAATTAAATGGCAACTTTTATAACAACTTAAACTGTAAATTGTATTTACAAAATAAAAATTAAACATTTTTTTTATAATCAAAAACCAAATGTTTCAAACATTAACCATCCGTTTTTTCCCCCCCCCCCTTTAAATATCAACTTTTAAAAGTGTTTATATATATATATATATATATATATATATATATATATATATATATATATATATATATATATATATATATATATATATATATATATATATATATATATATATATCATTGTCAATGACAGTGATACATCTATATTTGTGAACTTGAAGGAAACACAATCCCAAGAACAAATATACAGAAAACCATAAGACACTGACAACGAAAAATCCCATTTGAATTGCCAATTTTATTCGAAAAAACAAAAAATTTGCTATATTTTTTACTCTGAAGATTAAAATTTAATACTATGTAAACATTAGTATATTTAATAACCGTCTACATGTAATGACTCATCTGATAATTTGCTTGAAAAGTTGGATTTTAACAGTTAACACATTGAGTATAAAGTATATGACAAAACAGACAAGTTCTTTAACTAAACAAATTGGGTGGACAACTTCCTTCGAAATTTCAACTCAAGCATCGATATTCATAAAATATTCAAATGTAACAATGATAATCGTCTCAGTGTACGTGTGCGTATTTTATATATATATATATATATATATATATATATATATATATATATATATATATATATATATATATATATATATATATATATATATATATATATATATATATATATATATATATATATATGCAAGTGACGAATATTTGTAACCTGAATACTGTAAATATTTGCATCTAAATCTGTGCACCATTACGAACAATTAATGTTTTTATTTTTTTTTATTACAGAAATTAAAAAACAAAGTATTACCTCATGAATTAACTAATTAAATTAAAAAAAAAAATTTTTTTTTTTTTAATTTTTTTTTATATTATATATATATATATATATATATATATATATATATATATATATATATATATATATATATATATATATATATATATATATATATATATATATATATATATATATATATATGGATGGAGGGAGAAAATTTTCAGTACCGATAAATCATTTGTGTAGACCGGCCTTTCTATGTTGAGATAGTGTCAAAGACAATAAACAAATTTTCCACCATCGAATATGAATGTTTTCCAATTTTTATTAAATTTTTTTTTTTTATTTCATTTTCGAGTAAAGATTACAAAAAAAAAAAAAAATAAAAAAATAAAAAAATTTTTTTAAGCCCTAAAAATTTTGTCTCAAATTTGAGAAAAAGTTGAGATAACAAATTTAGGAAACATTAAAAGAAAAAACTTATGTAAAAAAAATTAAACTTTTTTTATATAATTTTAAATAAATACATGCACATTAATTTTTTTTTAGCTGTCTTAGTATTCATGCCAGAGAAGAAGTTTACTTATTTTCAAATATATATATATATATATATATATATATATATATATATATATATATATATATATATATATATATATATATATATATATATATATATATATATATATATATATATATATATATATATATAGATAAGATGGGTGAATTTAGAAACACTCAAATTCAAATCTAATTCCCAAAAATTCTGAATTTTTTAAAACTGAATCCGACTCAATCAATTTAGATCCTTGAAATCAGAATTGCAACCATAATTTTGAACCCTTGAATCCAAATAAAATCTTTTGTAACAAATTCATGCAATCTATTATCACTGTTTTCTTATGCATTGTAAATTCAAATTGAAATCTTACAAAGAGAATTCAATCCCCACACACACACACACAGTGTGAAAAAGGGAAAACAAAGAATAATGCTTCTAAGAGGTTAAATATTTTTATGTTTATTTGGAACTTATCACCTAAATTCTTTGATCTGTATAAGTAAGCCGTTTGTCAATGTATGGAGTGTGTATCACATACATATTGAGCAGTTCCTCATAGAGTCCTTCTTGACAGCATATAGTCTCTATCTACTTTTTCAACACTTTTAAAACTGTCTAAGATTGGTTATTGTGAAATTATAATTGCAGAAGCGACAGAAATTCCAAGACAATGACGATTTTGTAGCCTATTCTTAAGTTTTCCACAACTTCACAACTTTGATTTTAATGAAAAAACAAACTTTTGTTAACATTTTTATGGATTTCAAATAAAAATGGATTCAAATCCAAATCCACATCTGAAACCATCAAACTTAATACAAAGATTTTCTTAATCCTCAAATCCAAATCTGATCTTGGACATTTTCTAAATTCCCAAATCAGAATCGGAATTAAAATCCATATCCAAAATCACAAAAAAATTACTGAATGAGAATTTGCATTCACCCATCACTCCATATATATATATATATATATATATATATATATATATATATATATATATATATATATATATATATATATATATATATATATATATATATATATATATATATATATATATATATATATATATATATATATATATATATATATATATATATATATATATATATATATATATATATATATATATATATATTTTTTTAATATATTTTAATTTTAAAATATTTTTTAATATATATATATATATATATATATATATATATATATATATATATATATATATATATATATATATATATATATATATATATATATATATATATATATATATATATATATGGATGATATGATAACCAGGTTGCTCAGTTTACCTTTTGCAGTGTAAGAAACCGGATGTTGTGTTTATTAGATCCAAAATTGTGAGAATGGGTGCGAAGATGCTGAATAAATATTTGGCTATTAATTTTAAGAAACACTTTGAAACCTAGATGAATTTAAATTAAAACTAACTATATTGTCTGATTTTTAAAAAATAATTCCCAATAAACTACTTAGAAAAATAAAATCATTATTAACTAAAGAAAATTAAAATCCAAATATTAAATTATTAGTTATTACAATAACTTACTGAGGAAAATCCCAGTGGAGATAGAGACATTCCTTCGATAGTTGCTCTTAGCTCATCTACGCTCGCAGATATGGGTGGAGCTCCATTTGTTATTGGTTTAATTTCAACATGAATCTTTTTTTCTATACCAATTTCTTTTATATATATATATATATATATATATATATATATATATATATATATATATATATATATATATATATATATATATATATATATATATATATATATATATATATATATATATATATATATATATATATATAAGGTTTACTACAATCTAAACAAAATGGAACAAACTTCCTTTGTTTTTGTATTTATATTATACACCTCTGGTACATCTCATAGGCAAGGTCTTATTCATGACGAGGTTTAAAAAAAAAAATTTTTTTGCTCATGCGAATCTAACGAAAATCTCTCAGGTGGGCACATAAAGTGCAAAATTTAAAATGAGGACAATTAAATACAGGAAAAACAGATGAAGGGAAGGAATTCAACATTAGAAATATTGATTGAAAGGAGAGACCATGTTGAATGATATTAAAATAGCTGATCCTTCACATAAAATATGTTTGAAGACACACCATTCCTTAGGATACAAAATTGATATAAAAAAAGTGGAATGCAAGGCATTAGTTTCCTCTGCATCTTGAGTATCACTTATAGGAAAGAGATACTGCACCAATATCGAGCTGCACATGTAAAGAAACAAGGGAGTCTTAAAAATTAAAGAACAGTTTACATGTATTTTGGCCCTGGACGACTCTATCCCAAATTGTATGGGAATTTAATCTCCTCTCTTCCCCCCAAATATGGAAATACTCCACAGGAGGTTCGGTAAGGTTTCAATCCAATTGAAGCAACAGAACCAAAGAAAATAATTCTCACAACCTGAACAGAATTTCCAACTTCTATGAATCCAACTTAGCAACTATTGTGATAAGAGGTATAAAATATAATTTGTTGCTTATATTAACACCATGAATTTTTAAGTTATCAAAAAAGTTATTATATATATATATATATATATATATATATATATATATATATATATATATATATATATATATATATATATATATATATATATATATATATATATATATATATATATATATATATATATATAGCAAGCAGAAGAGCTTGAAAACCGTTCTACTATGCCTTCTTTTTTGGGAAGGCGGCGTAGCTCGGTGGTAGAGCCTTCTGTACATTGTCTAACGGCGACGCTGCTGCCAGTGGGTTCGAGTCCTGGCGTGAGGAAAATTTTTCTCTGTCTTATATTGCTAATTTAGTCGCAACAGTTGTTGTGCCCATGTTGGCGTTGCTTGACTTTGGTTGGTTGCTCCTGCAACCCAGGAGCACCCAGCAGAATGCCACAGTAGCCCCAGTAGGGGTTCCAAGCACCCTCCTATTGATTTAGATAAGTACCGAGTTGCTACAGTGATTCGAAGCAGAAGAGCTTGAAAACCGTTCTACTATGCCTTCTTTTTTGGGAAGGCGGCGTAGCTCGGTGGTAGAGCCTTCTGTACATTGTCTAACGGCGACGCTGTTGTCAGTGGGTTCGAGTTCTGGCGTGCGGAAAATTTTTCTTTGTCTTATATATATATATATATATATATATATATATATATATATATATATATATATATATATATATATATATATATATATATATATATATATATATATATATATATATATATATATATATATATATATGAATCTCAAATTATGTATAAATTTTTAGATAAAGGAAACTGTAAACTATGGAAAGAAATACGGTTTTAAAATACTATTCAAACACTCAGTTTTAATCAGCATTAAAGCAAAAACATACTTACAAACTCTTTTGCTTGAGACTGAATTATTTACCTCAAATATAAACTGACCAATGGCCAGGTGAAAATCTGATGAGAAACAATTCATACCTGAATCAGAATCTGATGAAGAATCAAATGAATTTTCTCTGTTTAAAGGAGCTTTAGGACTTGGCCGAATGGTGTATCCATCTTCATCAACTTTAACTTCTTCAGTATCTCCATCCAAACCCAGAATTCCTATGATGTCATCTTGGCCCCCTCCGTTTCCACCACCTATTCCTCCTGCTTCCATTTCTTCAGAATCAGGATTTTTCTCATCCACTTCAACAGTTTCTTCTTTAGGAACACCAACTGATATTAAATCTGCTATTTTTGCTTCCTCACTATTTTCGCTAAAAAAAAAAAATTTTTTTAAATATACAAATGAAACTAATTTTACCCCCAAATTACAAGAATGTTAATATTAAATTTTTTTCAACTATCATTGCTTTAAAGATAAATTTTGTATGGTAAAAATTCTTCATGAGATAAAGATTTAAAAAAGAATATTTATTTTTACAGAGTTTCACTTAAGTAAAAGTGACAGAATGGAAGTTAATGTCATCTCACCCGGAAAGTTTCAGCAACAGCAAATATAAAGAATTTAATGATAAAGTGATAAAGAAATTGAAATATAGATAATTGTTAGAACATGGTTTGTTCTTTTAACAAACTAATCTTGTGGTTTCTGTGGAAACTCAGTTTAGATCAGGAATTTAAAGTAGAAAAAGAGAATGACACAAAAGATTCTTTTAGGAAGCAGTGACTAGAGACCTCAATAGGCCACCACCCTATCAATTCATGTCAACCTAATCTATTTTGGTTCTGCATTAAAGTTGATTTTGTTTCCAGGATCAAAGATACATTTTACAATAAAGAATGAAAGTAGCAGATATTGATTTGTAGACTTTATTAAATTTAAACTTGCAAACCTAAAAGGAGAAGGAAAAGTAGGCACAAACCTTATTTTCATATAGCAAGTTTGGATATTACGATCCGCAGCAGTTCAGCAGTCATAAACACTAGTAATTTAATAAATAAGTGGGAAGGTAATCAAATATACAGCTTCACAAAAATTTGTTGTATATTTTGGGAAAAAAAAAAAAAAGTAGAGCAGAGAAAGCTAGTACTTTTAAAATATTTGGGAAATAATAAATGGAGAGCAGATAGAAGAATTTTATCTTTATTACACTATCACATATTCAACAATTTGCTTCTAACTTTCACTCAAAGATCAATGTTCAACCCTTGATTGCTTACAAACTCAGGAAATTAGAATAACTGTTAAAGCTCTCCATTGTAGAAAAGTGGACTTATCTAAAGGTGTAGCTTATATACGGTAATTGACAACAAAAATTGGTAAGTTAGCCTAAATATGTAGTGGAAGTATAAAATTGTCAAAATATGATGATTTAAATGTTTTTTTTTTCTTACCAAGTACAATGAGTGGTACATTGTATAGGTAGACTGAAAAAATTCTACAAAGATTCTTCAACTTTTTTTCTCCCAAACAGATCCTATTGTTACCCTTTAACTTATAAATACAGCTTAAGGAGGATTTTCTTTGGTTACAGTTAAAAATGGCAAGTCAAAAGAGTAACGTATGTCTATAATACTTCAACAAAAGCTTTCAAAGAAGATTCATTTTCTAATTCTTAGCTATTATAAGCTACTTTTTTCTCAAAGTATGTTTTTAAATGATTTGAATTTTCATCTCAAATAAAACTCTCATCTTAAAGTACTGCCATTAGAGCATAACTACATTCAATGAACAATTTCTTTATACATTTATATCAAAACCTTACACCCAGGTTTTAATTTTTACAGATTCTCTTTTATTTTTGTGAAAAAATAGAAAAAGGTTCATAAACTCATTATTAAAAACACATTTATTAATATATAAAGTGGTATAACAGTAGAGTGATTGATCCACGTGTCTGAAGGTGCTGGTTTGATTTTTCATGGGGATTTTTGGTAGAAATTACCTAGAAAATTCCCCTTCTCAAAAATTAACAAAAAATAAAAATTTACTCAGTTGAGAGATAGACAATATTATTTAATTTGGATTCTGGGATGTGTGGAAAATCCCAGTGGAGATAAAGACATTCCTTCGATAGTTGCTCTTAGCTCATCTACGCTCGCAGATATGGGTGGACCTCTATTTGCTGCAGAAAAGGCTCTTGTGCTATATATACCTGCTACATTTTAGATTTCAAACACATAATTTAATATATTAATAAAAGAAATGCAACTTCTGACAAAACAATTTGAATCAGCAACTCGAGGTCTTTTCACTTAATTCAAGATAAGATTGGCCAAGTATGCATGAGCATGACAGATGACAACAAATGGAATTGGAGACTTAAGACTTTGGATTGTCCTTTATTATTTGCAGTTATTCATTTCGGGGATACTTTAGTTAAATGCTATAATTGTTCAAGAAGACTAACTGTAAATCAATTTTGTTGATTCCCTATTTCTGATCAGCAGAGACGTATTATGGCAAATTTTTCTTAATTACTCTTTGGTTTTTAATTTTTAAAATTCTCTTGTTTTTGAACCTTTTCGGAATCTTTACATTTTGAATTTCTTTAAAATGTAAATCTACTTACTTATCTAATGTAAATCTACTTGACTTATAATATATACTTATGTGTTGTAGAAAGGATATACTAAACCAGTCAAATTAGTTTCCAAACATGGAACTCCAACTGTCAGTTTTGTTCTCTTCAAATTTATAGAGTATGAAGGTAAATAATTAGAAAAATGGGAGGAAAATGAAAATTGACAAAATCAAAAATCTGAATACCAAAAAAATAGCTGTCATTGGGTGTCTGAATCCGGGTCCTGGACTCAGTAAATCACATGCGTGTGCGTGTGTATATATATATATATATATATATATATATATATATATATATATATATATATATATATATATATATATATATATATATATATATATATATATATATATATATATATATATATATATATATATATATATATATATATATATATATATATATTATTAAATTTTAAATTTTAAATAAATAAAAAAGTACTTACAAAAAAGCAGTTCAAAAATAAATAAAACGCTAAAAGAATAATTTAACAAAGTTTCTAATGCAGAAACTATCTTCTGCTAACAAATAATATTTAATATTTATTAGTTTATTATTACTTTCGGTAAGTTAAAAAATAATGACTGGTAAGCAATAAAAAATTTTTCCTTACTTATCAGATTTATCATCCTTATTGCTTGAAGAGTCATTTTCTTTTTTTTTCTTTAATTTTTTATCCTTTTTCTTGTCTTTACGACTTCGAAGAAACCCTGCCAAATTTGGAGAAAAAATAATAGTAACTCTACAGCTTCTTCTAATTTTAATATTATATAATATATATATATATATATATATATATATATATATATATATATATATATATATATATATATATATATATATATATATATATATATATATATATATATATATATATATATATATATATATATCAAAAAAAGCAAAGAGCAGGCTACAAATCAAATAAGCTATAAAATACAATCAATTTTAAACAACTATCTACTGCAAGTTCAAGCAGGGCCAAAAAAAAAAATAAATAATTAAATTAAAAAAATAAATAAATAAATTAAAAAAAAATAAAGAAATTAATATACATGACAAAACATTTTTTAAATTAAAATAAAGTGTAAAAATCATGCAAAATGCTGTTACACAGAACTATTTCTAATTACTACCATGACAATTGAATCAAGTATTACAAAATATTTACGGTACACACTTTACATGAACTCTATAATGCAGAGCTTATTTAATAATTTACTGGGGTGGCCAAGTATTTGAACCAATATTTTAAAATATATATATATATATATATATATATATATATATATATATATATATATATATATATATATATATATATATATATATATATATATATATATATATATATATATATATATATATATATATTATATATTGCGAATCACAAGTACATACCTTAAAGATGGAGACATTAGAATTTTTCCTCATTTATTGAATAAAATTATATAGTTAAAAGAAAGAAAAACAAAGGAAAAGGTACAAAAAAAGAAGGAAGATGTTCGAGTTACATAAAAAGAAATTATG
>SEYY01013494.1:2500-17498 GCA_009176605.1 Armadillidium nasatum
TGTCCTCAAACATTCGGTTGTCTTCCACCTCTTCCAGTGTCTTGTTCCTTCGTTGTATGGCTTCTCCACCGCCTCCTCCATCTCTTCCTTGTCTTACAGGTCTCTTTCCTTCTGTCTCCATTCCAGCATTTCTCTCAGTCTCTCTCCTCCCCCATTCTCTTCACGTGACCAAACCATCTCAGTTGGTTTCTTTCTATGCATTCCAAAATTGATTCCTCCCCAAATTGCTCTTCCACCAGTTCACTCCTCATTCTATCTCTCAGTGATATATATATATAATATATATATATATATATATATATATATATATATATATATAATATATATATTATATATATATATATATATATATATATATATATATTATTTTATGTCTCCTCCGGTGGGCAAAGGCCAGAGGCCTACCAAATTCCACCGGAGTTGGGAAAGATCTATTATCATGGTCGATGGTGGCCGACGTGTCCAGACATACGGCGTTTGAAAGTATGCAAGTCAAAGGAAGTTGGGAAAACAGATGAAGGGAGTGTGTTCCAGACTTTACCAGTAGAGTATATGTAAGACTGAGCATAGCGGTTAAATCTGGGGTCAGAGAGTTGGACAGAGAAAGGATGAGAATGTGTAGAAGGCGTGTCGCACGAGCTCTCTCAATGGAGGAGGTATGCAACGAGAGAGTTCAGAAGAGCAGTGTCCGTTGTAATAGCGATAGTAAAGAGAGAGTGACGCAATAATTTGACGGGCAGAAAAAGATTGAAGAGAGTTAGTAAGAGCAGGAGAGTTGATGAGACGAAATGCCCTTGACTCCACCTTCTCTAAGAGAGCTGTATGTGTGGAACCACCCCAGATGTGCGAAGCATACTCCATACAGGGACGAACAACACCCCTATACAGAGCATGCAACTGGGGTGGCGTGAAGTAATTCTGAAGGCGCCTCAGAACACCCAACCTCTTAGAAGCTTGTTTAGAAAGAGAAATAATGTGATCTTTCCAAGAAAGATCACGAGAAAAAGAAACACCAAGAATATTAAGGAGAGATGAAGGCATGAGTTGTGTGTTTTCGAAAAAGATATCATAGTTGTGTGGAAGATTGTGTCGAGTGGAGAGATGGAGGAACTGAGTTTTTGAGGCATTGAAAACAACCATGTTTTCTGTGCCCCAATTTGAAATACGAGAAAGATCAGAGGTTAGTTGCTCCAAGGCTACCCCTCTCGAGTCTATCAACTGCTGTTGGGTGGGACGTTTTTCAAAAAGGAAGGAATAATGAAGGGTGGAGTCATCAGCATAGGAGTGGATAGGAGATGAGATGATAGAGAGAAGGTCATTAATGAAGAGTAGAAAAAGTGTTGGTGATAGTACAGAACCCTGAGGAACACCACTATTAATAGATTTAAAGGATGAACGGTGGCCGTCTACAACAACTGCTATAGAACGACCGGAAAAAAATTAGCGAGAAGATCACAGAGAGAAGGATAGATACCGAAAGAGGGAAGTTTAGAAATCAAAGCTTTGTGCCAGACTCTATCGAAGGCTTTAGATATGTCCAGCGCGACAGCAAAAGATTCACCGAAGTGCCGAATAGCCGAGGACCAAGATTCAGAGAGAAGGGAAAGAAGATCACCTGTAGAGCGTTTCTTACGAAAGCCATACTGACGATCAGAGATAAGATTAGAAGAATTGAGATGCTTCCAAATCTTCCTGTTAAGGATAGATTCGAAAACTTTAGAGAGAACGGAGGTCAAAGAAATAGGACGGTAGTTGGAGGGTTGAGAGGGGTCCCCCTTCTTCGGCACAGGTTAAATGAGCGCACGTTTCCAGCAAGAAGGGAAGGTTGAATTAGAGAGACAAAGGCGAAATAGTTTACCGAGGCAGGGTGCAAGCTCGGAAGCACAAGTTTTGAGAACCACAGGAGGAATACCATCGGGACCGTACGCCTTCTTAGTATTAAGCTCAGAGATAGCAGAAATGACATCTTTAGAAGAAATTCTAATTTTAGGCATAATTGAGTTAGAAGGGGTTAAAGGAGGAGGAACAGCTCCGGAATCGTCTAAGGTTGAATTAGAGGCAAAAGTTTGAGCAAAGAGTTCAGCTTTAGAAGAAGGTAAAACAGCAGTTGTGCCGTCGGAAGATATTAAAGGAGGGAAAGAGGAAGAAGCAAAGTTAGAGTTGACATTTTTTGCAAAATGCCAGAAAGAACGTGAAGAAGAGGAACTAGAAAGATTATTGCATTTTCTACGGAGAAAGGAGTTTTTAGTGTTACGAAGGATAGATTTTGCACGATTCCGGGATGAAATATAAGTAGCGTGAGTTTCTGGAGTTTGAAGACGACGGTAATCCCTGAAGGCAGCATCCCTGCGGCGGATAGCACGAGAACAAGCAGAGTTAAACCAAGGTTTGTTAGGTTTAGTAGAAGGGAAAGAATATGGAATGTATGCCTCCATGCCAGAGAGAATCACCTCAGTAATGCGTTCTGCACACTCCGAGGGACCCCTCCCACGGAAGCAATAATCATTCCACGGGAAATCAAAGAAGTACGACCGCAAGTCCCACCAGCTTGCGGCACCGAAGTGCCACAAGCGTTTCCCTTCCGTAGAAGGGGGTCTTTCCTGTGGAAGACTTGAAGAGATAGAAGAGGGTACAGAGATAAGAAGATGATTGGAGGAACCCAGAGGAGGAAAGAGTTTAACAGTATAAGGAGAAGGATTAGAAGTTAGGAAAAGGTCTAGAACGTTGGGTTCATCTCCAAGACGATCAAGGATACGAGTAGGGAGCTGCACCAACTGCTCAAGGTCGTTTTGGATAGCGAAAAGGAAGGCACGTTCACCAGCTGTATCATGAGAACTAGAAGAAAGCCATTGGCGGTGGTGAACATTGAAATCACCTAATATGATGATTTCAGAGAAAGGAGAAGAAGAGAGAATGTGCTCTATTTTGGAGTTTAATAGTCGAAGAATTTAGCATAGTCAGTAGAATTAGGAGATAAATAAACTGAACAAATGAATTTAGTCGTAGAGTGGCAAGAGAGCCTAAGCCATAAGGTGGAAAATTCGGAAGACTCCAAATTAGAGACACGAGAACAAACGACATCGTTGCGCACATATGCACAACAACGCCTTTGGCTGAAAATTGAGGATAGAGACAGTAGGAGGAAACAGAATAGGGTTTGCTATCAGAACGCTCAAACATCTGAGTTTCGGTCAAGAATAAGAGGTGAGGTCTAGAAGAAGAGAGGTGATGTTCAACAAAGTGGAAATTAGAGTGCAGACCACGAATGTTGCAGAAATTAATGAAAAAAATAGACCGTGCATCAGGACAAGCCGGCGGCCGAGTCCTGGTGGCACCAACCCCATCACACGGGGGTCACCAACTCCCAAGTGGTGATGGGGGAAGGGGTGGATGAGGGGCTATTTTTGTAAGGCCCCCCGTGGCTTCTCCGAGGCTACCGAAGTTGACGCCACTTTGATATTATTTTATTTTTTTAAGATGTGTTAGAAATGTTTTATGTATGTAAAGGAGAGCCACTCCGTGTAGATAGAAGGTGAGCGCGAAAGGGAGCGAACCATTGGGCACAGGGATGAGATAGGAGTACCTTTATCACCCCGTATACCCAACAGGGGGTATATATATATATTATATATATATATATATATATATATATATATATATATATATATATATATATATATATATATATATATATATATATATATATATATATATATATATATATATAGGACAAGAGATGCTTAAAGTTTGTTCTAAATTATAAAAATAGCTCACCTTAAATGGGTCCATTTCAAATTCATTCCCATCACCTTCAGTGCCTTGATGTGGAGGAGTAAAATTCGATGCAATATTACACTTTATTTCCTCCAATATCCTCGTCTTGATAGCTGGATACTTCCCCTCATTTAACCTATGTGCCACTCCGAGTTTGAAGTGAGGGTGCAGAGCTGTTGCCATAAGCAAATCACAATCATCAAAAATCCTGCTGAACCTCGGTTCAAATCCCTTTTCTTTCCCTTTGTTTGGCTTTGGCTGCTTTAGTAAGTAGTTGACTAAGCTTTTGGCATAGTTAAGTTTTTTCACCTCTCGTTGCAATTCCAAGAGATTGTCCTTGAGGAGGAAGAGGTTAGGCAATAGAACCCCAGCTTACGTATTCTTCTCATCCTGCAACTTATCCAGCCTAACAGCAATAGGCGTCATTATTTCGATGTACTCGGCAATTACCTCCTTGTCAGTTTTATTAAATATTGGAAGACAAGGCTTTTGTTCCATACAAATGTTGTTGATTTTGGCCATGCTACCATAAAGGTTCTTAAGCAGGTCTTTCATAGAATCGTATAGGGAGTTCCAGCGAGTAATACTTGGTGTTACTCGCTGATTTCAAGAGATGTGTTGATTTAGTCAAAGTTCAAGGTGTTTTTTTACATTTTGAACATTCAATCTTTCCCTTGCACAAGACTCTATTGCCCTCAGTATACTCCTTCTTGGTCTTGACAGACCCATAGTACTTGATAATATGGGGCCATGAGGTGCTCTATGTCATCTTGGCTGCTTTTTTCATGGGAAGTACCAGCAGCATCACACTCAATTTCAGGAGTTGTACTTTGACGACTTTCACGGTTTGCAATTCTTTTTCCCGTTAAGTACTTATCCATATCTGTTTTATTCCAATTTAAGCACAAAAATACTAAAAAGGTATAATCGCTAATCACAAGTAATCAGTAAACTTAGCATATTGGCTATAATAATAATAATAATAATAATAATAAAAATAATAATAATAAATATAATAATAATAATAATATAATAATTACAATAATTAATAAATAATAATAATAATAACCATTTTTTTTATATATATATATATATATATATATATATTATATATATATATATATATATATATAATATATATATATATATATATATATATATATATATATATATATATATATATATATAATATATATAATATATATATATATATATATATATATATATATATATATATATATATATATATATATATATATATATATAATATATAATAATATATATATATATATATAATATATATATATATATATATATATATATATATATATATATATATATATATATATATATATAATATAAATCAGCAACGAAAAATATATAGTGAAATTGATATTAATTGTTCAAGGTTAAAGAAAACGATTTAGTTCGTTTCAAGGAATACTCCCTGTTTGTTTGTTTCTTACAGTAGCGTATGTGATTTCAGTAATATATATATATATATATATATATATATATATATATATATATATATATATATATATATATATATATATATATATATATATATATATATATATATATATATATAATCTTTTATTATCGAGGGCAATTTGATATTTTTTAAATATCGATATTTTTTTTATAAATCGGCATTCCTAGTTTAAGTATTAACTTTTAATTAGCATAAATAGTAATAAAATTTGGCTGATTAAATAAGAAACTGAAATGTAAGCCCAAAATTTGTTTTTTAAGAAAAATGACGAAGCGCAAATTGGTAAGCGCTATTTTCAAAAAACTTCCGCAAAAGCGCAAATTTGCGCTTTTGCGCTCTTAAAAAAGTTGTTAAGCGCAAAATGCAAAAGCGCACATTTTCGAAATTTAGCGCAAAGCGCAAAAGCGCAAAAAAAAATTTTAAAGCGCAAATTGCGCTTTTGCGCTTTTGCCTCTTCATTTTGCGCTTATGCCCACCTCTGATATATGTATATATATATATATATATATATATATATATATATATATATATATATATATATATATATATATATATATATATATATATATATATATATATATATATATATATATATATATATATATATATATATATATATATATATATATATATATATATATATATATATATATATATATATATATATATATATATATATATATATATATATATATATATATATATATATATATATATATATATATATATATATATATATATATATATATATATATATATATATATATATATATATATATATATATATATATATATAATATATATATATATATATATATATATATATATATATATATATATATATATATATATATATATATATATATATATATATATATATATATATATATATATATATATATATATATATATATATATATATATATATATATATATATATATATATATATATATATATATATATATATATATATATATATATATATATATATATATATATATATATATATATATATATATATATATATATATATATATATATATATATATATATATATATATATATATATATATATATATATATATATATATATATATATATATATATATATATATATATATATATATATATATATATATATATATATATATATATATTTAAGATTGCACTAACCACAATTAATAAGTTAGTAAATTCGTATATTTGCGGGAAGGCTGAAAGACTTTCCACATCAATGGACGAACTACTGCATTTGCAACTAAGAATCAACATTTCTGGCATTTAAACTTTGAACTGTCCTCAAAGCGAAGTAGACTATGCTTACTAATATATTAAATGAGGATAATGTAATCTTAAAATAATTTAAAATGTGAATATTGGTGGGAATTAGAGGGTGTATAGCTGCATTGAAGTTTGTCTCAAAGTGGTGGAATTAACTGCATTAACTGCATTGTTTTCCATACCCCCAATTTGAAATTTAAGAAAGATCAAATGCTAATTGTTTTAAGGACTCCACCCTATTTGCTCGGATTAATTGCTGTTTCAGAGGCATCTCTGAAATTTAAAGGAGTAGTGAAGGGTAGAGTCATCGGCATAGGAGTAGAAAAGTGATAAAGAGGTCATTAATGAAAAACAGATAAAGTGTTTGGGATAGGATAGATCCTTGAGGAGCACAATTTTTAATAGATTTTAAAGGATGACCGGTGGTCGTCTACAACAGCTGAGATAGAACAACCAGAAAAGAAATCAGAGAAAAAGGTCACAGAGAGAAGGATAGATACCGAAAGAAATCAAGTTTTGAAATGAAAACTTTTCTTCAGAATCTATTGAAAGCTTTCGCTATATATCAATGTTGTGAAGTCACGTTGCAAGTCCAATGTGGGAGAAAAAAAAAAAAAAAAAAAAAAAAAAAAAAAAAAAAAAAATATATATATATATATATATATATATATATATATATATATATATATATATATATATATATATATATATATATATATATATATATATATTATATATATATATATATATATATATATATATATATATATATATATATATATATATATATATATATATATATATATATATATATATATATATATATATATATATATATATATATATATATATATATTATATATATATATATATATATATATATATATATATATATATATATATATATATATACATATATATATATATATATATATATATATATATATATATATATATATATATATATATATATATATATATATATATATATATATATATATATATATATATATATATATATATATATATATATATATAGCAGTATGGGGCGCATTTTTGGCAAGAATGTCGTATAATGACAGAACGGCATTTGAGGAAGCGGTACCCGTTACAGCTTCCACTTTTGCTTCCCATGCTCTTTCTTGTTATTTTTTATGGGAATTTGAAAGAAATTCACGCTCAAGCTCTTTCCTGAGCGCTTTTCGACGTGTTTTAGAATGGAATTCCTCAGAAACGATTTACCTGGAATTTGAACTAGAGCCACTGCAACATCCGGGCCCGTCTAAGGCTTTTTTCCTAGTGTAAGAATCTCGAACTTTTTTTCCAGGTTCCTGGTGTATTCCTGCAAGGGTTTCGGAACTCGGAGGTTCTTCAAGAGAGTATTCGGAGCTCCCTCGTAGAAGGGTTTCGGAAGTCGGGGGTTTCTCAAGAGGAGGGCGGTAATGGAAACCCTCACCCCATCCCTCACACCTCCCCACACTTCCCGTTTTAAGGGATTGGTGACGTAGCCATTGCATCTCATTTGTTCACACGCTATTCATCTCAGTCGTTTTGGATTTCTGAAAATATGGTTTTCATCTCCGTAGATTTTCTCTCATATATTTTTTACGCAAATTTTTCGTCAAGAATAAAGAGTTCAAATCTACCACTGCGAGATTTCTAAATTGCGAACATCACATTCGAATTCAAACGCTTTAACGACATTTTTCTAATATAAGGGTAAAATAGTCTTTTAAGCCATACATCAGTTTTTCTAATTTTTAAATTTCCATTTTACAAGCATTTTTTTTATTCCATTTTATTTAATTTACTAAGTTTTATGATCCCTGTACCTTCCCTTTAGAGCTTCTCATTCTTTTCATTTAACATATCCAGACCTTCAGTTGTTTCATGCGTTACCACCTTCTCAGTTTTAAATTTCAGCCCTTCACTTCTCGTTCATTCATGAATTACAATCGTGCATTATAAACACTTGCTAACTTATCTGAAATTATTTCTCATTAATATACTTTCATTTATGACATCGTAAACATAACAGCTACTTTATTTCCTTAAAAAATATATTATAAACATAAGATAATATGTTTCATAAATGAGGCGTTGACTTAAGAAGTTAATATAGCAACTCATTGCTTCATCTACTAAATAACTCATTGTATATACAACAATTCATCTGTAATCTTCATCCTTTTTAATGTTTCATTTGATATTTTATTGTTTTTCATTTTTATTTTTTAAGTTTTCAAATTTATTACTGTAAGTAATTTGTTTATTTCAAGTTTTATTTTAAATTTTAGAGTTTCAGTTTGAATATTTATTTTTATTTTTAATTCATGTCGGTTTTTTTCATTTTTTTTTTCTACACTTTAATGTTTCACCTTAATTTTTATTGCTCTTCATTTTTAGTTTGTAAGTTTTGAATTTTCTTATTGTTTTTCTTTTTCATTTTGCAAGTTTTGTTTTTTAACGTTTCTTAACCTTATTTTATGTACGTAATGCGTATAATGGCTCAGTCATGACCAGATACACTCACTCACTCACCCAATCGAATACACTAAACTAAAACCAGTTGGTTTAAAACATTACCATTACACACACTGTTATACTTTCATATCAAAGCAAAATTCATGTATATTGCTTCTGACAAACACATCACACTCATTTAAAGCCATTAGCTCACCCCTCTAAAATAAATTTTTCTAACAAAACATTTCCATAACATAAACTAAAGGCGTTTATTTACACTGTATTCATGCTCTCTCACTGCACTCAAATATTTTCTACAACATTTATCAAAGACAATGTGTACGTTTCGGTTCTTAGTCTCTCAGTATGCTTCATAAATCTAAACATTTAACCTTTATTTTATCACTAATGCATGAACAAATTCATGTTAGTATCAATCTGGCATACAAATTACAGAACTTTACACTAATTGTTCAACCAAAACTATTCAATATATAATTTGAATCTACATGGTCACCCATATAATATATAATTAATTGATCCTTCATATACATTTCTCATCCTATATTCTTCAACTTTTATTTTAAAACTCAATATACAATTTAACTTTTAACAATTAGGCATGAACAAAGACATGCCGACATCTCTCTTGCACACATTTCATACCCTATTCCCTTCAACCTAAGTCTTAATATCCATATATAACCTGACTTTATCACTTCGACATACCCGAACGCATGTTATCCTCTCTCCATCATACAATTTATAGGACATTGCTTGCATGTTTTATCTTATTCTTAAATTCCCATAGTTCTCTAAACTTTTCATCATTAAAGCATGATCAAAGACATTCAACCCTCTCTTTAACTTATATTTTATTGTACTTACATATATTTTCACACTAAGCCTTATCACTATACAACTCAAATCCCTGTATTTAAACTACCTTTTTTTTATTTAATGTATGAACAAAGAAATGCTAGTATCTATCTGGAACTCAAGTTATAGAACTTTTCATTGGCTATACACCTCAAAACTATTCAACATTTAATTTGATTCTCCATCATTAACTCAACTTTATCATTAAGGCACGAACAAAGTCATGCTATCTTCTATCTAGCATTCAAATTGCACTATTTTATATTAACATTCAACATAAACTCATATTCATTAACTTAATTCTTTATTTTCAACTTAAATTTATCGCATAGGTATGGTCAAAGATATACCTGCACCTCTGAAACAACAATTTACAGACCTCGACATATATTTTATACCTTAATCCCTCCAGCTTATAATTTTATCTCTAAATACTACCTGATGTTTAACATAACAACATGGTCTAGCACATGTCATCATCTTAACATGTAATTTATAGAACCTTACACACATTTCAGGTTTAAATCTTTCAATGTATATATTAATTCAACATAGCTCTTGAAACTTTTTATCATTAATACATGATTAAAGACATGACAATTTCCCTCTAAGAACATCATTTATTGAGTCTTCATATACATTTCACACCCCATGTCTCATTAATATATAATTTAAATCTCTGTATTTAACCTAACTTTTGTATTTAATTCATGAACAATGTCATGCTCGTATCTATCTTATATGCAAGGTTAAGAACTATTCACTCATTATTCACTCAAAATTATTAAACATTTAATTTAATTCTCCACGAATAACTTAAATTTATCACTAAGGCATGAACAAAATCAAGCCATCATCTATATAGCATTCAAATTACAGAACATTGCATTAATATTAAGCATAAACTCGTAGACATTTAACTTAATTCTCTATATTCAACTTAAATATTTCGCAAACATATGATTAAAGATATACCGACATCTCTCTAACACACAATTTATTGAACTTGACATACAATTCATACCCTATTCCCTTCTACATAACTTAATCTCCATATACTGAAGGATCTTTAACATTTCGGTATGGTCGAACACAAGTAATGATCTCTCTAACATGCAATTTTAGATCCTTACATACATTTCCAATCTAAATCCTTCAACATATATCTTATTTCACCATAACTCACTGAACTTTTTATCATTAAAACATGATCAAAGACATAATACATCTCTGTAGCACACAATTTATAGATATAAACATACATTTCATATCCAATGTATATACCTTACACATATACCGTAATCACCATATGCTTTATCATTTCGACTTGACCAAACACATTTCACCATCGCTCTAACATCCAATTTATATTGCTTTATATATATATCTTATCAAAATTCTATCAACATATATATTATTTCACCATAGCTCACTAAACTTTTCATAATTAAGACATAATTAAATACATGCCTATTTCCTCTAATGCGTTATTTATTAAGTCTCTATATACATTTCTCAAACAACGCCTCATCAATATATAACGTGAATCTCTGAATTTAACCTAACTTTATCTCTAAGGCATGATAAAAAGAAAGTCATACCTCACTCGAACTCGTACATTTCTTCCCCCAAACTAATATTCGCATAACATTTATCTCTATTTTTATTCTAAATTCATCATTTAAACAAGATTGAAAGCAACCCGAAATATCTTCAGTATATAAAAAGAAAATAACACTGAAATGAAACTAAAAATAAAAATAAATATTCGAATTAAAACTTTAAAATTTAAAGTAAAACTTGAAATAAACAAATTACTTGCAATAAAAAATTTTAAAACTTACAAAATAAAAATGAAAAACAATAAAATTTCAAATGAAACATTAAAAAGAATAAAGATTACAGGTGAATTGTTGTATATACAATGAGTTATTTATCAGATGAAGCAATGAGCTGCAATATTAACTTCTTAAATTAAAGCTACATGTATCAAAAACTATCACATGTTTATTATATATATATATATATATATATATATATATATATATATATATATATATATATATATATATATATATTATATATATATATATAATATATATATATATATATATATATATATATATATATATATATATATATATATATATATATATATATATATATATATATATATATATATATATATATATATATATATATATATATATATATATATATATATATATATATATATATATATATATATATATATATATATATATATATATATATATATATATATATATATATATATATATATATATATATATATATATATATATATATATATATATATATATATATATATATATATATATATATATATATATATATATATATATATATATATATATATATATATATATATATATATATATATATAATATATATATATATTTATACAGGGGAGGGAAGTAGCGCTCCCGAAGTGATGAGATTACCCCCTGTTGGGTATACGGGGTGTTAAAGGTACTCCTATTTCATCCCGGTGCCAAATGGTTCGCTCCCTTTTCTCACTCACCTTCTATCTACACGGAGTAGACTCTCCTTTACATACATATAACATTTCTAACACATCTTGAAATAAAAATAAATAATGGCGTCAACTTCAGTAGCCTCGGAGAAGCCACGGGGGGCGGCTTCCAAAAATAGCCCCTCATCCACCCCTTCCCCCATCACCAATGGGAGTTGGTGGCCTCCGGTGATGGGGTTGGTGCCACCAGGACACAGCTGCCGGCTTGCTTTTTTTTCATTGATTTCTGCAACATTCGCTGTCTGCACTCTAATTTCCACTTTGTTGAACATCACCTCTCTTCTTCTAGACGTCACCTTGACCGAAACTCAGATGTTTGAGCGTTCTTATATCAAACCCTATTCTGTTTCCTCCTACTGTCTCTATCCTCAATTTTCAACCAAAGGCGGTTGTTGTGCATACGTGCGCAACGATGTCGTTTGTTCTCGTGTCTCTTATTTGGGGTCTTCCGAATTTTCAACCTTATGGCTTAGGCTCTCTTGCCATTCTACAACTAAATTCATTTGTTCTGTTTATTTATCTCCTAATTCTACTGACTATCCTAAACTCTTCGACTATTTAAACTCCAAAATTGAGCACATTCTCTCTTCTTCTCCTTTCTCTGAAATTATCATATTAGGTGATTTCAATGTTCACCAGCGCCAATGGCTTTCTTCTAGTTCTCATGATACAGCTGGTGAACGTGCCTTCCTTTTCGCTATCCAAAACGACCTTGAGCAGTTGGTGCAGCTCCCTACTTGTATCCCTGATCGTTTTGGAGATGAACCCAACATTCTAGACCTTTTCCTAACTTCTAATCCTTCTCCTTATACTGTTAAACTCTTTCTTCCTCTGGGTTCCTCCGATCACCTTCTTATCTCTGTATCCTCTTCTATCTCTTCAAGTCTTCCGCGGGAAAGACCCCCTTCTACGGAAAGGAAACGTTTGTGGCACTTCGGTGCCGCAAGCTGGTCGGACTTGCGGTCGTACTTTTTCGATTTCCCGTGGAATGATTATTGCTTCCGTGGGAGGGGTCCCTCGGAGTGTGCAGAACGCATTACTGAGGTGATTCTCTCTTGCATTTTTTTTTTTTTTTTAGAGAACGCCACCACTCACGGGCAGAGCCCTTTTCAAGGAGTAAGGGGGGAAGATCGCAGGCTGGCTGAGCTGAAATTGTGCAAATTTCAAATTCGCACACTTTCCTGAGGGGAAATTTTGGGGGTCCTCGCCCCCCTTAACGTACATTTGTGAGGTGTTTTTAATCAGATAATCCGTCTTATCTTTAATTTGATCTTGTTAATCCGTCTTATCTTTGGTTTAATCTTGTTATTCTAATTAATTCTTACCTTTTACCGCTTTGATGTTACTGTGTGTGTTTATTTTCCTTTGATATTTCCGCCGCCGCGTGCCTCACGTTCTAGCTTGAGGGTATTTTTCTAGCATGTTTCTCCTTCATGCTAGAGACCTTTCTAACTCTTTCTTTATGAGGGGGGTAGTACCCTATGATGACGTCACAGCATGCGATCCTGGCTTCTAAGCGATGATGATGCTGATATTTCATCCGACCAATCAGAGCCTTCCTTTCTGATGACGTCACATTCAGTTTTCGAACGCCATCTCCTAAGTGAAACTCAAACTTCTTCTTCTTACTCCGAAACCAACGAGCGCACGAACTTAAAACAATTTTCGACCTTCAGGATTAAGAATCGAAACCGGGTCTTTTGGGTTAAGTTCCATAACTTTACCCCTGAGCTAATATGAACTTGATATAGAAAAACGAAATAGTTATATTCATGCCGTACATTTCTGGCTTTTGGGAACTGACGTCACGACTTTTGATGTTGCCGCTTTTTCTTTCATATTCGCGAGGGCTTTGACACGGGCGGCGGCGAGGGTTAGTCCGGGCGGCGTGGGTGGGCGACCGCTGTCGCCCCTATCCGGCGGAAATATCAGACGAGAATATCCGTTGGAGATATCCGGTTGAAGTATCTTTATGGTGTCGGAGGTGAGTGCACAAGCGCTATGCACACACATTTGTTGTTTTTTCTATTGTTGCTATGGAAACTAAATTTTTTTGCGCACAAGAGCTGTGCACATACACTTCTCATTCGCTATTATTATTATTATTATTATTATTATTATTATTATTATTATTATTATTATTATTATTATGTTTGTTGTTGTTCCATTCCATACATTCCATATTCTTTCCCTTCTACTAAACCTAACAAACCTTGGTTTAACTCTGCTTGTTCTCGTGCTATCCGCTGCAGGGATGCTGCCCTCAGGGATTACCGTCGTCTTCAAACTCCAGAGACTCACGTTACTTATATTTCATCCCGGAATCGTGCAAAATATATCCTTCGTAACACTAAAAACTCCTTTCTCCGTAGAAAATGCAATAATCTTTCTGGTTCCTCTTCTTCACGTTCTTTCTGGCATTTTGCAAAAAATGTCAACTAACTTTGCTTCCTCCTCTTTCCCTCCTTTAATTCTTCCGACGGCACAACTGCTGTTTTACCTTCTTCTAAAGTGAACTTTTGCTCAA
>SEYY01013495.1:0-21340 GCA_009176605.1 Armadillidium nasatum
TGTGTTTTGTATATTGAATCTATGTTTGTATGCTTGTAGGTTAGGGTGGTGGTCCTGACCTTAATCTGGATAGGGTAATTTGGGTTTTGCGTGGTAATGTGTTTTGTGTATTTGCTATGTCGGTTTTTTTTTCGTTGAGAAGATGATTTGGTTGGCAGGTGTTGAGATAATTTTGTGTTATGATGGTGTGTATGTGTTTGATTAGTGGTGTGTTGTTTGCAGTAGGTCGAATGGTTCTGAATATGTTACTGTAGTATAGGGCAGGTGATGATGGAGGTAATTTTAGACGGTGTCTTGTAGGGTATAGTGACAGGGGTGTGAAATGTCTAGGGTGTTTGTGTAGAATTGGGTTCCTATCATGTCAAGGTGAGTACGGATCGGGAGTATTTTTGTTTCTTCGTGTAAATGCTGAATTGGAGTGGTTCTAGTGCAACCTGTGATGATTCGAAGGGCGGTATTTTGGTTTATTTGTAACTTCTCTATGTTTGAGGGTGAGGTGGCAGGGTACCAGGCTGGAGATGCGTAATTAAGTGTAGGTCTGATGAACTGTTTGTATGCTGTGATGAGGGTGGTTATTTCGTTACTGAAATTGTTGAGTGACAGTGTTCAGATGATGTTTAATTTCCTGTTTGCAGTGTTGGTTATGTTATCGATGTGTTTTGAGAAGGTGAAGTGTGTGTCATATGTGAGGCCTAGGATCTTTGGGGATTTGTTTAAAGGAATGAGGGTATTATTTAGTTTTACGTGGGGGTGGAGGGAAGATTGGTGTCTTGTCGGTAGTGATAAGAGTAATTGAGGATTTTTCGGGGAAACTGTCATTCTGTTTGATTTTAGCCAAGTTTCTAGTTGTTGGATGTATGATTGAGTGAGTGTGGTGGCTGTGGGTATGGAGGAGTTTTATATATATATATATATATATATATATATATATATATATATATATATATATATATTATATATATATATATATATATATATATATATATATATATATATAATTTGTAAATTTTATCCCACGGTTTATGTGATATATGTACTTTTTGAGCTGCGGTTTCTGAGGATTGAACTGGCCCGTTAACCCTACCGCCCGAGTGTGGTCGGAGGGGTCCTTTGGGATGGAGTCATGTCGGTTGTTCATGAGAAGTTCCAAGGTGATTCCTTTTTGTACCATCAGTGGTGTAGTGGTTAGCGCAATGTCTTAGGGTTTGAATCCTCATTAGCAGTATATATATATATATATATATATATATATATATATATATATATATATATATATATATATATATATATATATATATATATATATATATATATATATATATATTCACCTCTGGTGGGCAAAGGGCATTTGGAAAAAATTGGAAACCTGGTCAAATTAATTAAAGGTCGACATTTGCTGATACATGTCCTTTGAAGGTGTGTAATTCATAGAAAGTTGGGAAAATAGATATAGGGAGTGTGTTCCAGACTTTACCAGAAGAGTACATGTAAGATAGAGCATAATGATTAAGCCTGGGGTCAGAATTGGACAGAGAAAGGAGGAGGCTGTGTAGAAAGACATGTTGCACGAGCTCTTTTCAATAGAGGAGGTATTCGACGAGAGTGTTCAGAAGAGCAGTGTCCATTGTAATAGTGATATTAGAAAGAGTGATGCAACAATTCGACGGGCAGAAATAAATTGGAGAATTGATAAAACGAAAAGCCCTAGACTACACCTTTTCAAGGAGAGATGTATGAGTGGAACTACCTCAGATGTGTGAAGTATATTCCATAGAGAGGTCAACAACACCCCTAAAAAGACTAAGCACTGGGGTGGAGTGGAGAAATTCTGAAGGCACCTCAGAACACAACCTCTTAGAAGTTTGCTTAGAAAGAGAAGTAATATGATCTTTCCAAGAAAAATTACGAGAAAAAGAAAAACTATTATGAACAAACGAAGGTTCGTCATTTTCGAAGAAGACATCATAATTGAGTTGAGACATGGAAGAACTGAGTTTTGGTGACATTGAAAATGACCATGTTTTCTCTGTCCCAATTTGAAATGCGAGATAGATCAGAGGTCAGTTGCTCCAATGCTACCCTCCTTGCGTCTATTAACTGCTGTTGGAAGGGGGCAGCTTTCAAAGTGAGAGTAATGAAGGGTGCAGTAATCTAAATAGGAGTGGACAAGAGATGAATTAACAAGAGGTCTTTAATGAAAAGCAGAAACAGTGCTGGGGATAGGACAGATCTCTGAGTAACACCACTATTAATAGATTTAAAGGATGAACGGTAGCCGTCTACAACAGCTGCTATAGAACCAGAAAGGAAATCAGAGTAGACCAGAGTGAAGGATTGATTCCGAAAGAGAGAAGTTTGGAAATCAAAGCTTTGTGCCAAACTATATTGAAAGTTATCAAAAGATTCACTAAAATGACGAAGAGCGGTGGACCAAGAGTCAGAGAGGAGGGAAAGATCAAAAGTAGTGCGTTTCTTAGATACTGGCAGAGATATGATTAGAAAAACCGAGATGTTTTCAAATCTTCCTGTTAAGGACTTTAGAAAGAATGGAGGTTTAAGAAATGGGATGGTAGCTAGAGGGTTGAGAGGAGTCTCCCTTTTTCGACACAGGTTGAATGAGCATACGTTTCCAACAATAAGGGTAAGTTGAAGTAGATAGACAAAGACAAAATAGTTTACCAAGGAAGGGTGCAAGCTTGGAAGCACAAATTTTGAGAACCACAGGAGGAATACGATCAGAACCATAAGATTTCTTTGGGTTAAGCTCAGAGAGAGCAGAACTGACATCTTTAAAAGAAATTAATATTTTAGGTATGAATTGGAGGGGGTTAAAGGAGTAAGAACAGCTCCAGAATCATCTAAGGTTGAATTAGAGGCAAAAGTTTGAGCAAAAACTTCAGGTTTAGATGAAGGCAAAATGGCAGTTGTACCGTCAAAAGATACAAATGAAAGAAAAGAAAGAAGCAAAGGTAGTTGCAATTTCTACAAAGAAATTAGTTTTTAATGTTGCAAAAATATTTTACACAATTCCGGGATGAAATAAGTTGCATGAGTCTGTACATACATTTAAGATATCTTGTTTATTTTGTTTCATTCTTGAACAAGGCGCCACCAAGTGATGATATATAGACCAACAGGGGACCAGACTAAAAATCAGGGAAAACTGGAGTTTGCCTGCCAGGTTTAAAATGGCAAATTTTACTTAAATTAAATCTTATTAAATCAAACAAAATATAAATTAAGATTTTTTCTTGTTTTTTTCAGTATTCTCTTTTTCTATTGAATTATTCTCTTCTGCTAGTGAATGTTATCTTTGCGTTTTGATTTCAGATGCCCCCATAAAGATGTTTGAAAATTTTTTACTTGGGGCACTAGGAAATAATAATCTAATTTCTTGGCTGCAAATGTTACATTTAGCTATTTCGAGCCTATCCTGAAACATTGTAAAGTACTCCAATACTGTTGAAGCTGATCTTTTAGTCAGTGACAAAGTATAAACAAATTAATAATTTTGAAATAATGTAGGTAAATGATTAGAAGTTTGATACATAGCAATATGTATAAATACAGGTTATATTGATAATTTTAGATCTTACATTTTTTCGAACTTTAACTTAGGGTCTTACCTAAGAAAACCTGTTGAATCACTATTGTGAATCAGAAAAAAAAATTCTAAAATTTTTGTACTTTAAAACTTTTATTATACAAGATCAGTAATTTTCTGAACAATTTTTTTCTCTTTTTAGAGAAAACGCCTATAATCATTAATTTAAGTGAATTGACTATTCCATACCTTCCTTATAATTAAATCTCAATAAAAATTATATCTAATTTTCTTAACCTAAAATTTCAGCGCTTTTGACCTCTACAAATTTTAGGCAACCTCGGCCCTGACACAGCTCAATTTGGGAGACCCTGGCAAAATTCCAGCCCTGGTTAGTCCCTATGATACAAGTTAAAAAAAAAAAAAAAAAAAAAAGCAATATTTTTATATATATATATATATATATATATATATATATATATATATATATATATATATATATATATATATATATTACTTTTTCAAAAAGCATGGCTTCGGTACAGTCAGGATGAAGATCACCAACATAGAGAGAAGCAAGGGGGTAATTTGGTCCTGGAGGATTCATGATTTCTAAAAAAAAAGAAAAATAAATAAATCAAATTTATGAATGAAGAACCAAATTCTTAAACCTTTATTCTGCATAATAAATACACTTAATACCTTAATGAAACTCTTTGAAGTGTCAATTCTTTAATTAAACTAATCCAAATTAACCAATACAAAATTAATTCCTACAAAATTATTGGTTAAGCTACTTGTTCGACAAACCTCCAAATCAATTACTCTTAAATTCTACTTGAACTAGTTGCCCAAATCTTCAAAGAAAATGCTTAAGAGAACTACCAATATATTCTACATATATATATATATATATATATATATATATATATATATATATATATATATATATATATATATATATATATATATATATATATATATATATATATATATATATATATATATATATATATATATATATATATATATATCCTTAAGAGCAATTGAAATTTCATCAGGCATGGGACTAATATTGTACATTTCCCCCCACCCCCACTTCAGTTAGATTCATAAAAGCATAATAATTTCCTGTTCCCATACAATGAGTTGACAAACAGCTTTTTAATTGTGGCTTCCATCTTCTCTTGCACTTAAAATACAGTTACATTGTTGCCTTGTAGCTAAAGATTTAGTTTACTTAAAAAATCAAAAATGTCACAAAGGTGATAGGACAACTTAATCAACCACTTAACATCACTAAAACTTAAAATTTAAATATTTAGACATTTGAGAATGTGGTTTGAAAACATTAAAATTTCTTCTCATTTCAAAAAGTTTCTTCAAAACTTTTCCTCTGGATAACCATCATACTTTGCAATGTAAAAGTTCATGTTCAATACCAATTTCTTGACATAATGCAGTTAATAACCTGGAATTCCAGGAACAATGTTAAATAAATTTTATAAACTCTTGCATAGCAGTTTGTAAACAAAATGGTATTTTTTTTTATGGCCAAGGCTTCTCTGTGTATGATGCAGTGCACCTATACACATTCTGGATTTATTTTTTGAAAATTCATTATTTTTTAAAAATAATTTCGCATCTTATGTAAGTATATCTGTGAACCTGTATCTGGCTTTTCATGACTATTTGGAAACAATGACCTACATGATTCTGGTTAAAAATATAAATTCTGGAAGGCTAATCCCAAAAACAGCTTCCATTTTTCTCATTTGTAAAAAAAAAAGAAAATTTCATCATATGTATGTATGGGTAATTTTGCTAATACTAAATTACCTGAAATTATTTTAAGATTAAAAAATATGCCTAAAGAAGATCTCTGTATTACATGAAAGGCAAAATATTTGTTTTAAGTATCATACATAATTTGGTATGAAGCTTAAGAGATAAAGACAAAAAATCAGTTCTGCATTTGGTATTATGGATAATAAACAATAAATGATATGAGCTTTTTACAAATGTTCTTAAGATTTGGAACAATTTTGCAATGATGAGATTGTAAAGACATGGTGTATAAACACATTCAAATTAGCAATTTCAATTTTCTTAATATTGATTAAAGATATTTTTGTATGTACTGAACAAACTAGTTTATAAACTGGTAAACTTGATAAAAGCCAGGTTGCAGCTGAAACAACAAGATACATTGTTAAAACTTAATATTTGTCAATGAAGATTCTTCTGTTATGTCACAGTTGAGGAACTTTTTGTTAACAATTATAATAATAAGGTTTAATATAAATGTAATAGTTAAGCCACTTAGTATTAAAACAGGTAAAAGATTTTCAATAGGTAATCAGGGCAAAATTGATTGTGAAAAACATTTCAACAAAAAACACACAGCATGCACTTGACCAAGCCATGTTCTTGACTGATAATTGGGTTTAGACTAAAGTATCAACACACCTTAACTCCGCCCCTCCCTTTTCATCACTGGCAGTGCAACAGGTTTTTGAAATAAGGAAATATATATATATATATATATATATATATATATATATATATATATATATATATATATATATATATATATATATATATATATATATATATATATATATATATATATATATATATATATATATATATATATATATATCAAATAGGGAATTAAATTTTTTTTATATTTAATAATAGAATTGAGCTGAAAGTATACAAATATACTGGATATTATATGAAAATTTTCTTATAATTAAGAATTCAGCAATAATTTTTGTATTTGATTGCCTCAAGAAATTGAGTATAATTCACTTTCAACATTTAAGGGCTGGATAGGAATATGGATGATTTGAAAATTATTTCATGATTAAGCCTAGCTGGAATGATAGTTATTAATGTTAACCTGAATGCAGTATGACTGCATTCTAATCAAATTACTAGCGGTGTATACAGTGTATAATTAGGAAATACAATAATACATTTGGGCTTGAGAACAGATTTAATTTGTGAATGACAGTACACTGACAAACCTTTTGTGCGTCTCTCTCTCTCTCTTTTTTTTTTACATTATATGGCTTAATAAATTGGATGTTAATCTGCATTAGGAAACTTTTAATCTGGGACATGCCATTCCAGCCAAATGGCAATCTTTGAAATTTTCATAGGGCTATGAGAGTTCTAACTATTTTTTTTAACTTCCATGTATCACTACCAAAGCAACTGCAAACTGTTAACCTGCTAATTTATATAGTATGAGTATATAACAGACTGCTTTTTGAAGGTCACATATTTTTGGTGAACATTTTTGACCACCTTTAGAGGTATTTATGAGTTCTACAGTTAGAGGATTTCTTTTGGTAATTTGGAGTAAATGGCCAGTACAATATGGAGTTGGGTTAACTATTTGCATAATGAAAATTTAAATTTATTTAAAAATATTTAAAGCAAAGAGCAAGTTTACTTCTTTTTTGAGTGGCCCATGTGAATTCAGTTCATTAATAATATAGAAATAAGAAATTTAGCCTTTTTTTGAGTTAAAACTGGTTCAAAATGTGTTTTAAGTTATAGAAAATATAAAATACTGCAAAATTAAATTTATAAAAATTTGAATAAACACATGGGGCACAGGATTCAGCATCCACTTCCTGTCATAAATTAATGATTTTCCTATTTTTATTCTGAATTCACGTACATAAGTTACATAAAAAGAACTTTCAGGTACAAATGCCTTCATAATAAAAAAATTTAAGTGTCACATTGTCATTTTAAAAATATCAGTATAATTTTGTATCCAAAAAAAGTTTTTTTTTTTTTCACTGCTGTATTGTTGTCAGATTTAATATAAAGTTTAAATATACTTATTTTTAATGCAATTTTCACCATATATGTAAACATAGAAGTTTTCTTAACTTTTGCTATTTCTATCAATGAACTGATATTGCGCTCTTAAAAATTTTAATAATCATATAAAGTATTTACATGATCTTGTCTTACAATGAATTAAAATTGGTAAATAAGAAATTTTTTTTCTCTATTTAAAATCAACTACTAAAAAACATTGCAAAACTCTTAAATGATTGAATTTAAGAAAATTCTTTCAACAACTGCTGCAAGTCTACATTTAATGATATTAGCAAAATTACCATCATTGATTGGTTTAACTTTTGGCATTAATATTTTGAGGCTGAGTTTGGGAAGAAAAAATTCAATCCCAAATATTGGTTACATTTAAGTTAAGTTAAACTACTTTTCATTTAAATATTTAAATTAATACCATCATTTGGAAGATCACCTTGCGGAATACTTAGCTATATCTATAGGGTTAAGTATGTACTTTGGAGAAGATTTGTATTTTTTTCATATCAAATTTTTCCAATATATATATATATATATATATATATATATATATATATATATATATATATATATATATATATATATATATATATATATATATATATATATATATATATATATGCTTAGGTGTAGATTGTTTCTGACCTTCGATATTTTTTATATCGATATTTTATTTTAATCGATACTTTTATACCTAACGAATTTCAAGTGTAATTTGTTCTTTTCAGTTCAGATACCTTAAGTTTAGGTTATGTTATAAACTATAAGTACATTAAAATTATTATTATTATTTAGGTTAAATTACAGCATTTTCGGTAGTTCAGGTTATGATAAGTCAAATTAGGTTCTGCTAGAAAAGTAAGTAATAATAATTGTGTGTATGTCTAGTGTAATAGTACCTCTGGCAACGTTCTTGTTTACGTTAGGCCTCTTCGATTTTCTTTATTTTCGGACAATCGAAAGTCAGAAACAATCTACACCTTTACCATATATATATATATATATATATATATATATATATATATATATATATATATATATATATATATATATATATATATATATATATATATATATATATATATATATATATATATTCAATATTGATTTCTAGATATTTAATGGCTTAAAAACAATCACTAATCAATATCTGAAATAAAAATTATTAGTTACAATATATATGCAACAGGTCTTTAGTTACTGATAAATCAAAATAGATATAATTTTTTTTTATTATTATCACTTTTGAATATAGAAAAACAAAAAAATCTGCTTAACATTTACCATATATATATATATATATATATATATATATATATATATATATATATATATATATATATATATATATATATATATATATATATATATATATATATATATATATATATATATATATATATATATATATATATATATATATATATATATATATATATATATATATATATATATATATATATATATATATATATATATATATATATATATATATATATATATATATATATATATATATATATATAGGACAAAAAAAAATTAAAATAAAATAAAAATTAACAAAGTCTTAGATTTTGCTTTGTATATCTTGTCTGTAACCTAAAAACCAAGGAAAGATGGTTTAAAATTTTTTTTTGAGGGGCCCCAAGTTATGAACCCCCAGAATTTTGAGGTTTAAAATTTAGCATTTTTTGATAGATCATAACTTAGGTCCTATTAGTGATGGAGAAGTAAAACAAAATTCACTTTGTGTAAAAAGGCATGATAAACAAAAGTTACTCTAATTTTTACCTATGACTGAAATTTTAAAAGTTAAACAAAATTTTAATATTGATGGTAGTTCCACCCTTTGAGGCTAATTGCTAAAAATTTTTCCATTTATGTACAAAATAGTTCTCTATCATTTGTGCATAAAGTATGAAATGAAACACTTGTGAATTTCAGTGTTAATAATATGTAACTATGATTAACATAAGACTTAACAAAATATGTTAAAATGTGATTTATGATTATATTAATTAGTGTTTTTCTCCAGCGTTTTGCTTAATTCAAATATAAATGTCTGCACACTATAAAAAATGCTGTTGCAATCCACTTTATGATCATGGTCATATTAAAAAGCTCACATCCCATTCCAAAATACACTGTTGAGAACATTTGACAGTTTGGATTTCTTGCAAATGCATGTTTTCACTGCATACATGAAATATCATTAAGTACTGCCAACTTACAAGGAAAAAAAATTCATCTGATGATGAATCTAACTTTCAGAAGAGAAAAGTATTTGATGATGAAGCAGCACATATACAAACTTTTTTCTGAGCTTGAAGTTACACCAGTCAAATTTCTTAAGTACTTATATTGAAATAATTAAGTTGGTCTGAAAAGGAATAATTATCTTTCCACATTTACTTCTCTAAATTATGTATGAATCAAACAATTTGGAAATATGTAAACTAAATATCTTTCAAAGTCAATATCTATATAATTCTGCACACAGCATCCATAAAGAAGTCCAAGTAGAGATACTGAATAGTAAAGTAGAAAAGGCTTCTGTCTCCTTGAAGCGCAAGTTGGAAGATGAAGTAGGATCATCCAAGTCAAAGAATATCAAAATGTATAGAAAGATGAAAAGGTATGTATTCAGGGAATCGATCTAATACATGTATTTTAATATAGGGTTTAATTTATAACCTGAAATATATTTTTAAAATTCAATATATTTTATTAAGTCAAATTTGCTACATAATGAAATTACATAATGTATATACATTAACAGTATTCTCATATCCGTAAGTATGAGTATGAAGCCTTGATGAGTAGTCTAAAAGAAGAATTTAATGCCTTCAAATACTTTTAAAGTCTCCATACAGCATAGAAGAAACCAATATAATATTTGGTTAACAGGGTCAGTAAATGGAAAAAATGTGAAAAATGTATAAATACAGAAATGGTAAAGAATTATGAAAATGATAGTCTTATATGTCTAGGTAAGGCAGATAGTGAGTTAAAAAATAAAGATGTAAAAAACACATTCAAAAACATCTAATACTAGGAAACCAAGAAATTTATTAAAAATATAAGTAAATTGTTGCAATGAAAGTAGGATTTTTATCCTTTGCTTATTTGAGCCAGTGATATGTGATAGCTAGACAAAAAGAAACCCATAAAGTCTGTGTTTGAACATTCCACCAGAATCCCAAGCTTCTGCAAGGGGTGAAAAGAATTTAAATCACATTCTAATTGATAAGGCAGTTTGGAACAAAAATAATCAAAATTGCACGTTGCAGTGATGTAAAGTGTCCAGGAATAACAGGTGTCAAAAAGATTATTTAATTTCTGAATGTGACAGTGTAGAATATTGTCAAAGGGTAAGCACAGACAGAACTATAGAAACATTTGTGAAACCTGTTATCGAGTTCATTGACAGTTTGTCAAATGAAATCGCTAAACTGACTCACCATCATTAAATACTCAAAAGTGCACATCTGCATAGCTTAAAAGAAAATCAACTTCATGATGAAGTCATTGTACTTGTTAATTTTGCTGAGAATTATTCATTGAGTACAAGATGCTGCCCAAATGTCTCACTGTACAAATGATCAGATTACATTGCATCCCTAGTTATTTATTTCTTGAATGCTAACTGCAAAGTTAACCACAAAAGTTACTGTTCAGTTATTTTCTTGTGCATTCCGCTACTGTAAGGTACAATATAAAAACATTCAATTAATTTATAAAAGCAGAATGGAATTTATTTACAACTAGCCGTGGGAAAAATGAGTGATAGAAAAGGGGGCACAATTAAATGCGAAGTAGCAAAAAAACAGTGGCAGACACCGTTTTGACTCCACAGTCATTTTACAACTTTTGTAAGTAAAATTAAGAATATCTAATGCCTTTTTATTTTAAAAACTAACTTGGATTCAATTGAATAAAAACACTATCAACTAGATTTCAAAAGTTTTTTTTAACAACTAAAGGTACTACAGGTTTTCATAAATTTATTCCTAATGAAATAAAAAAAAATTTTGTTTATAGGATGTCTAATGATGAATCACCCCATTTTAAGATTAGTAAAGTAGAATCTGATAAAAAGTGACACAAATTAATGTACCTAAAACTGAATATATTCCAGGACAAAATGTTACATGCTGATGAGGTGTCTCATGAATTTGGGGATTACAAAATTAATTTCTTACTGCACTCCACTGAACAGACATCCAAATACCTTTTTCCTGACCAAAAAAAAAAAAGACGAAAGTTGGATACCGCAAGATGACTGTGTATGATAAGATAACATTCATTTGAGAAAAAGGATGAAAAGCAAGCTAAATTTTTATTGAAAATGAAGTTATTGTTTTATATTTTACTTTAAGGAAATTAATGTTCATTGCTGGTAACATTTAAATAATTTCAAGTAAATTAAATTTTTTTTTTAAGTTCATATCATTACATAAAAAATAAACATTAAATACTGAAATTCACAAGTGTTTCATGTTTATATACAAATGATAAAGAGAACATTTTTAACTTTAAAAAATTTGTATCAATTGGCCTCAATAGGGGAAATGGGCCCCCCAATATTAAAATTTTGTTTAACTTTTAAAATATCAGTCCTATTTAAAAAGTGCTTAGAGTAACTTTTGTTTCTCATGACTTTTACACCAAACACATTTTGTTTCACATCTCTACCACTAATAGGACATAGGTTAGGACCTCAAAAATATTTAAAAATATTCAGGGTACGTAACTTCACCCCCCACCTCAAATTTTTTTTTTAACATTTTCTTAAGTAAAACTCTAAGCAAAATCTAAGATATAGTTGTGTCATGCACTGTGATTTGTCCTGAAATCAATCAAATATATATATATATATATATATATATATATATATATATATATATATATATATATATATATATATATATATATATATATATATATATATATATATATATATTATATATATATATATATATATATATATATTTCACATCTAGTGGGCAAAGATCAGAGGCCTACTAATTTTCCATCATTTTAGGATAAAATCAGGAACCAAATCAGTTTAAAGGACGTACTGATACACAACATTTGAAGGTGTGTAAGTCACAGGAAGCTGGGAAAATAGATGGAGAGGGTGTTCCAAACTTTACCAGTAAAGTATAGGTAAAAGTGAGCATAGTGGTTAAGTCTGGGGTCAGAGGGTTGGACACGAGTTTGGAGAGCAGTGTCCACTGTAATAGCAATAGTAGAGATAGAATGATGCAACAAAATGACACTCAGAGACTAGGGAGAATTAAATAGTAAGAGAAGACAAAAAGCCCTAGACTCCACCTTTTCAAGCTGTATGAGTGGAACCACCCTAGATGTGTGAGGCATACTCCATACATAGGTGAACACTATTTTTATTCTGAAGGTGCCTCAGAGTACCTAAAGAAAGAGAAGTATTGTGATATTTCCAAGAAATATACTAAGAATATTAAGGAGAAAGGTTTTGAGTTGTGTATTTGTGAAAAGATATTACAGTTGTGTTGTGTAGAAATGGAGGAATTGTTAGGTAACATTGAAAATGACCATGTTTTCTCTGTCCCAATTTGAAATACAAGATAGATCAGAGGTCAGTTGCTCCAAGGCTTTCCTTCCTGCATCTACTAATTGCTGTTAGAAGATGCACCTTTCAAATAGAAAAGAGTAATGAAGGTCATCTGCATAAGAGTGGATAGATGAAGCAACAGAGAGGTCATTAATGAAAAGCAGAAAAATTGTTGGGGATAGAACAGATCCCTGAAACACAACTATTAATAGATTTAAAGGATGAACAGTGGACATCTACAACAGGTGCTATAGAACCACTGGAAAGGAAATCAAAGGTTTGTTCCAGATTCTATCAAAAGCTTTTGATATGTCCAGAATGACATTAAATGATTCACTGAAATGCTGAAGAGCAGAGGAACAAGAGTCAAAGAGAAGGGAAAGATCATTGACAGAGCATTTCTTACAAAAGTCATACTGGCAATCAGAGATAAGATTCCAAACCTTCCTGTTGAAGATATATTCAAAAACTTTATAAAGAGATTAAAGAAATTGGACAGTAGTTAGAGGGTTGAGAGGGGGTCCCCATTTTAAGAACAGGCTGAATGAGTGCATGTTTCCAGCAAGAACGAAAGGTTGAAGTATAAATACAGATGAAATAGTTTACCAAGGCAAGGTGCAAGCAAGTACAAGTTTTGAGTATCACAGGAAGGATACCATCAGGACCGTTAACCTTCTTAATGTCGAGTTCAGAGCAGAAATGACATCTTTAGAAGAAATTGCACTTTTAGGTATAAATGAGTTGGAGGGCATTAAAGGAAAAGGATAGCTCCGGAATCGTCTAAGGTTGAATTAGAGGAAAAAATATGAGCAAAGAGTTCAACTTTAGGGGAAGTCAATCACATTTGAATTGTCAAAAGATACTAAAGGAAGGAAAGAGGAAGAAGCAAAGTTAGAATTGACATTTTTCTTCCAAAATACCAGAGAGCGTAAAGAGGAACTAGAAAGATTTTTAAATTTTAAATGGTGAAAAGTTATGATGATGATGGATTGATTTTGCATGATTCCAGGATGAAATACAAATTGCACAAGTTTCTAGAGTTTGATGACGATGGTAATCCCTAAAGGCAGCATCCCTGTAACAGATAGCGCAAGAAGCAGCAGAGTTAAACCAAGGTTTGTTAGGTTTAATAGAAAGGGAAATATGAAATGTACACCATGCCAAAGAGAATCACCTTGGTTATACGCTCTACATACTCTGAGGGACCCCTCGCACAGAAGCAGTAATCATTCCATGGAATATCAGGAAAGTACAACAGTAAGTCAGACCAGTCAGTGGAACCATTCTTGCAAAACTTAAGAGACAGGACAAGATAAGGTGATCGGATGAACCCAGAAGAGAAAAGAGTTTTACTGTAAGAGAAAGATAAGTTATAAATCAAGTATGTTGGGTTCATCACCAAGGTGGTCAGGGGTATGGGTAGTTAGATGCACCAACTGCTTATGGTGGTTCTAGATAGAAAATTGGCCAGCAGGATGAGAACTAGATGAAAGTCAATGGCAGTAGTGAACATTAAATCACCTAAAATGATGATTTTGGAAAAAGAAGAATAATATTTTGGAGTTAAGATAGTCAAAGAATTTTGGATAGTTTGAAGAGTTAGGGGAGTAGACAGAAAAAATAAATTTAGTTGTAGAGTTGCAGGAAAGCTAAAGCCATAAAGAATTCAGAACTCCAAATTAGAGAATGAGAACACATCTTTGTACACATATATGCAACATCATCCTTAGGCTAAAAATTGAGGATAGAATAGGAGGAAATAGTAGCATTTTCTGTCAGAGCACTCAGATACTTGAGTTTCAGTTAAGAACAAGAGATGAAGTCTAGAAGAAAGGTGGTATTCAACAAAGTGGAGATTAGACAAAAGATTGCAAATATTGCAGAAATTAATGAAAAAAGAAGACTGTGTACCAGGGCAAGTTGGCAACAAGGTCTTGGTGGTACCAACCCCATCATCGGAGGCCTCCAACTCCCAAGTATTGATGGGGGAAAATTTATGAAGGGCTATATTTGGAATTCTCCCCTCTTGGAGGTGGTATTCAACAAAGTGGTAATTAGACAAGACTGTGAATATTACAGAAATTCAAGAAAAAAAAAAGACTGTACCAGGGCAAATTGGCCAAGAGGTCTTGGTGGCACTAACCCTATCACCAACAGCCATCAACTCCCAAATGTGGTGATGGAGGAGTGGATGAGGGGCTATATTTGGAAGCTGCCCCTCCAAGGCAGCTTTATGTTTCACTTTTAAAAATTTTAATAAGTAATATATATATATGTAAGCGCTTGTAAATTTGTAGGGTACATGTGAAGAAGGGGGAAGGTTGAGAGAGCATAGGCACTCCAATATGAGTCAAGGGTACACTAGAAACCCTCTGTGGTGAAGTGCAAAAAAGGAATGAACCAAAGGGTAGCAGAATGGTCTAGCCCACCCTATCACACACACACACACACACACATATATATATATATATATATATATATATATATATATATATATATATATATATATAATATATATATATATATATATATATATATATATATATATATATATATATATATATATATATATATATATATACTTAGGTGGAGATTGTTTCTGAGTTTTTGATATTTTTTACATCAATATTTTTTTATGTCGATATTTTACTTTAATCGATATTTTCCTGCCTATAATTAGCCCTAGGCTACTATGTCATGCAAACGTTCTTGTGTACGTTAGGTCTCTTTTATGGCAAATTCTTGTGTAGGTTAGGCCTATTTTTATGGCAATTTCGGTAGTTCAGGTTATGATAAGTCGAATTAGGTTCTGCTAGAAAAGTAAGTAATAATAATTGTGTCTATGTCTAGTAATAGTACCTCTGGCAACTCTCTTGTTTACGATAGGCTTCTCCGATATTTTCGATTTTCATATTTTTAAACAATCGAAACTCAGAAACAATCTCCACCTTTACCTAATATATATATATATATATATATTATATATATATATAATATATATATATATATATATATATATATATATATTATATATAATATATATATATATATATATATGGTACTGTTATCATTATTAGCAAAATTGTAATTTTTTTATCTCAATCATCATTGTCAGTTTTTGCAAATTACTGATAATTAATGAAGCCTAAAAGTGACTATTCTCTACTCCACCTTTTTCTATTGAGTGAAGGTTGTATAGTAGTGAGGGTCAAATATCCTCTCAAAACTACATCAATTTCTCCAGAAACTGGGGAAAAGATCGTTTCTGCATCACTGTGCTCTTAATATAGTAAATATAATATAATATAATATAATATAATAAATAATAAATATAATATAATAAATAAATCATATAGGATAGGAGCATTTTATAGAGCTCCTGATCAGAGTCAAGTATTAGATGAAGAAATGGTGAAGGAAATCAAGGTAGCGTGTGAAAATAATGTAAAAGGAATAGTCATTATGGGTGATTTTAATTTTCCAGACATTGAGTGGAATTCTTTGAGTAGTATGGTTAATAGAAGTTCAGTATTTGTAAATTGTATTCTATACAACTTTTTGAGTCAGATGGTCCAAGAACCAACAAGGCATGCAGCATTGTTAGATTTAATATTAACAAATGATGAAATGATGGTAAATGATGTCGAAGTAGGGGAGACTTTAGGAGCTAGTGATCATTATATTATTAGATTTAACTGGAATGTGAGGTCTGGGCCCAAATTGCAAGTCAATAGGGAAAAGATATTAGATTTTAGAAATGGAGATTTTAGCAAATTCCGAGCAATGCTCAATGAAATTGACTGGGATAAGGAGTTTAATGGTCAAAATTGTTTCATCATGTGGGAATACTTCAAGCAAATATTGGCTAATATACAGTCTGTGTGTTTTAAAGATAAACCCATTAGGGTGGCAAATAGAAAACCTAATTGGTGGAGTAGAGAGATAAAAGAGAAAATCAGTGAAAAGCGTAGATGTTTTAAAATGTTCAAAGGTAGGAGAAGGGGGGAAGATTTGGAACATTATAAGAGAATTAGGAATGAACTTAACCAGTCAATAAGAAGAGCAAAGAGAATGGCAGAAATTAATTTGGCAAGAAATAGTAATAAAGACCTGAAAAAGTTTTTTAGCTTTTATAAATTTAAAAGCAAGGATAAGAAAATTGGCCCAATTAAAATTGATGGAATTTAGTAAGTTCAGATAAGGAATTGGTTAATATTTTCAATGCTTATTTTGCATCAGTGTTTACTGAGGAAAGGTTGGATAGCAGTTTAGAGAGTAATAGTTCTAGTATGCATGTAATGAATAGGTGTACAACATTTCAAATTGAGTTAAATGAAATCGCATCCTTACTAGAACATATTGACCCAAATAAGGCAGCGGGTCCGGATGGTGTGTATGGTAGAATTCTAAAAGAGGGGAGTAGCAGTATTGCAAAGGCACTGTATTTGATTTTTAAGCGATCTATTGCTTTTGGAGAGGTACCTGAGGACTGGAAAGCAGCATATGTGGTGCCCATATTTAAAAAAGGTAGTAAAGAAGATTTAGGGAACTATAGGCCAGTTAGTTTAACATCTCTGGTTGTGAAAATTTTGGAAAAGTTACTGAAAAGTCATATAGAGAAGCACTTTAGATGATAACAAGATACTATATAACTCCCAGCATGGCTTTAGAAAGGGTAGATCATGTCAGACAAATCTACTAGAATTTATGGAATATATTACTGAATGTATAGACAGGGGTGATCCAGTTGATGTCATATATTTAGACTTTAGCAAGGCTTTTGATAAGGTACCCCATGTTAGGCTGATGCAAAAGTTGTCGCAGTATGGTATAGATGGAATGGTACACAATTGGATTAAAGAGTGGTTAAAGAACAGAAGGCAGTGTGTATTACTTAATGGTAATAAGTCATTATGGGAAACAGTGAAGAGTGGGGTCCCACAGGGTTCTGTGCTGGGACCACTTTTGTTCCTTATATATATAAATGATTTAGACAAAGGTCTTAAATGTAAGGTTTCTAAGTTTGCTGATGATACCAAAGTGGTTACCTCAGTAAGGAATAATGATGGATGCATAAAGCTTCAAGGTGATCTAGATAGACTTCTTGGTTGGGCAGAGAGGTGGCAAATGAACTTTAATAGTAAAAAATGTAAAGTTCTTCATGTAGGTTACTCAAATGAAGGATTTAATTATGAAATGAATGAGGTGGTGTGATTTAGGCGTGATTATTAGCAGTAATTTGAAGGTGGGTGATCAATGTTTTTTAGGTGTGATTATTAGCAGTAATCTGAAGGTGGGTGATCAATGTTTGGAAGCAAGGAATAGAAGCTAATAAGATGTTAGGTATAATTAATCGCAATGTAGTTTACAAGAGCAAAGAGGTTATAAGCAAGCTATATAATAGCTATGTCAGGCCAGCATTAGAGTATTGTGCACAAGTTTGGGCTCCTCATTTAAGAAAAGACATAGATATGCTGGAGAGAGTACAACGTCGAGCAACAAGGATGATTTCTGGCTTTGAAAATAAGAGCTATGAAGAGAGGTTGAAGGAGTTAGGAATGTTCTCAGTTGAAAGGAGATTTCTCAGAGGGGATATGATACAAGTTTACAAAATATTTGCATCTGACAGTAATACAGAGATTGAAAAATACTTCATAGTGGACCATGGAAGAGTAACTAGAGGACATAACAAGAAAATTAAAAAGAAGCCATGCCATCTCGATCTAAGAAAATACTGTTTCAGTAATAGAGTTGTTAATTTTTGGAATGACTTGCCACGGGAGATTGTTGACTGTGATTCTCTTGTCAAATTTAAAAGGGGCTAGATAGATATATGGATGGTTTGGGTATTATATAGAATAATCTGACTAAGCCAAATTGGCGGGTATATATGAATTTTTGGATCAACAGATCAACCTATGACTAAGCCTAACGGCAGTTTTTGTAGTGGGTGATGGTTCATTGAATATTGCATGTGTAATGGGGCTTAGTTTTTCTTTTATCTATGCATGACTATGCATGAATGAACTGATAACTGGGATGGGATAGACCTAGTCTTTCGTGCATGTATTAGTATTGTTATTATTTGTTTGGACTGGGACAGTCTCGATAGGCCCTTGTGGCTTCTAACTGTCTCTATTTTCCTATGTTCCTATGTCCTAATTTAAAATATCAGAATTTTGCATATCTGTCTATGTTCACCAAAAAAAATTTTAAAATCAATATTCTTAAGATACTTCTCAGGTTATTCCTCTTATAAAAATTTGCAAATACCAATGGAAACTTAATCTAAAGGTAATAAAGATTTGCTTTATTAACAAACCTCTTTCAAGCCTATTTATATTCAAACTCTACTACCCTACCAAAAGGCAAAACTGATTAGACTTAGGTCTCGATGTTCATCCTACCCTTATGTTTGGCTCAACAGATTGCTAACGTGCCAGTTTAAGAAAGCTAAATAAATTATTTTAATTTTACTGAATATCGCAATTAAATACTTACGTTTTATATATTGTTATTGCGCAAATTAGGCCTTAAAAATGGAAGTCTAGCCTAGGCTTACGGAGCCAAAACTATCAGCACAAGTTGGTTTTATTTTTTTATATATATTTTTTAAATTTTACTATTTTTTTGGATTTTTTTAAGTTTTTAAATTTTTTTGGATTTTTTTTTAGTTTTTTTATTTTTTTTAATTTTTATTTATAAGAAATTCAATACTATCTACTTAGATAGGCCTACTTACACATTAGCGCGCTTTACTGACTTAATGTGAAATGAAATCATGGAGTCGTCATCACGTGGCGGAATGAGAAAGTGCCTACTAGCTTCTCACCCCCCCTTTACTGCGCAAGCTTATGTAGATCGTTTATTTTCGATTTAAAGAATGTAAATAAGGAGAAAATATTTTCAATTACTGAATGAATTGTTACTATTTTATTATATCGTGCTAAGTTTATATCTTGTTTAGTTCGCAAAAATGAGAAGATGGATTTCTCACGTTAGGAAATAATGCATATATACCTCCATCTCACTGCGTCCTTGATATCATTCTCCCCTACCCCCTCACCTCCCCTTCTCCCATTGTTCATGAAGCATAGAAAAGAGGAAAAAAATAAATTTTGTAGAAAGCAACAATGGAAAAGATTATTGAAGGCTGTAGATGAAGGAAATGAACCTATATAATTTTTCAAATAAATTTTGTGACTAGTAGGTAAGTATAAAAAAATTTATAACGGGAAAAAAAATGCTTGTTTAATACCTGGAGGTCCAGAAAAATTAGATAAGGAACATGGAAAATTGTAGTAAGAATTTCATTTTATTGTGATATATATATATATATATATATATATATATATATATATATATATATATATATATATATATATATATATATATATATATATATATATATATATATATATATATATATATATATATATATATATATATATATTAGAAAATCCTTAAATTTTGCTTTTGAAGATAAGATTAATTATGGTTTTTACATTTTGCTTTTGAAGATAATACTATTTATGGTTTCTACATTTTGCTTCTTAGTAGATAAAACTATCTATGGTTTTTTAAAGTATCAAAATACACCTTAAAGCTAGATACCCTTTTGAATGGCAACATCAAATTTGTTGTTGACTTTTTTTTAACATGGTAGGCACTTGCTTCTAACCACGCTGGTAACAAGGTTAAAAATGTATCCCCCACATTGATGAAAATCTTCCAGAACGTAAAGTATTAACTAATTAATTGCCTTTCTTTGTACAATAATTGTTTTTTTAAATATTAGGATTTTAAATTTAATTTTTTGAAACTATTTGGAACTTGACTTCTGAGTGTCTGCTCTATTTAAGTGTTTGCCTAGTTTGATAATTAATTATTTGATAAAGAGTAGACCTGTTAGGCATTCTATTGGGTTTAAAATTTGACTTTTACAAACTGACATTCTTTAAAGGTTCTGATTTGTGGCTGGAGTTTAGATTTATTGCCCTGGTATTTGAATGACAATTGTTCTGTTTGAAAGGTCTCGTTGTTTATTAAATACTCACTAATTTAAATATAGCCTTTAACCTTCATAAGGTGATAATCCTAAACCGAAATTTTAGGAAAAAGAGAAAGCTATGATTAAGTTTGGCTTTTGAAGCTCTTTATTTTTGGGTGAGTAACTATAGATTTTTAAAGATTTTAATTATCCCTTTCTTTAGGCTAATATATTACATAATTTGGTTTACGTTTCTTTAAAAATAGGACAAACAGTCACAATCATGTTTAATTAAGTCTTCAGGATTTCTATAAAAGTAAGTTCCTTATAATATATATATATATATATATAT
>SEYY01013496.1:0-10000 GCA_009176605.1 Armadillidium nasatum
AATTAGATAAAGCCTAGCCTAAGTAGCCTATGGAAAAGGCCAATAATTGCATTAATAGTGTAAGCTGACATGGCTTTGTCTACATTAAATGTTGATGATGAGTGCAATAAATGTGAAAATACACTTAATTCATTTTTAGTTTTATGGGAAAGTGATGAAAATGTATTAAATATTCTTTATAAACACAAAATTTTGTATAAAACAAAAATAGCTTGCCATTTTCTTTCATTACATAGGAAACGGACACGTTTGCTTTTACGTACGGAGAGGCTCGTTGCCAGATTTATTTAAGAAGAAAGTTTTACCGGACAGTTCCCTTCGTTTTTGCAGCATAAATACTATTTCTGTTTATGATTTTTTTGGTTTTTTTTCTTTTTATTATGTAATTATATTACTCGACCGAAAAAGAAAAGTATGTGTAGAAGGCATGTAAACATATTTTGAGTTCATATTTTCAATATAGTAAAAATAGGAGAGGTTTGTGAATATTATATATATATATATATATATATATATATATATATATATATATATATAATATATATATAAATATCTAAATCTAATTTAGAAGGCCTTGCCTGCAGGGTTTTTTTTTTTTTCTTTTTTTTTTTTTTTTTTTTTTTTTTTTTTTTTTTTTTTTTTTTTTATATTATAATTATATTATATATAATATATATATATATATATATATATATATATATATATATATATAAAAAAAATAAAAAAAAAAAAAAAAAAAAAAAAAAAAAAAAAAAAAAGTAAAGTAAAAAAAAAAAAAAAACCTGCAGGCAAGGCTTCTAAATTAGATATTTAGACGGCCTTGCTGCAGGTTCCACCCACCTAATGCAAATTTTACGTGAGCGCAGACGCAGGCCTTAAAGAAATTAAAATTAAATTCAATATATATATAATATATAATATATATATATATATATATTATATATATATATATATATATATATATATTATATATATATATATATATATATATATATATATATATATATATATATATATATATATATATATATATATATATATATATATATATATATATATATATATATATATATATATATAATATATATATATATATATATATATATATATATATATATATATATATATATATTATATATATATATATATATATATATTATGGACTAACCAGGTGTTGAATTTTGCTGGGCTCTGGCTGATGTTGCTTAAAATTTGTAAAGAGGTCAAAAGTACTGAAAATTTGATTTTATTATAAGGAAGGAGTACAATAACAACAATCACTTAAATTAATGATCATATGCATTTTTCAGATATAATTTCAGAAAATTACAAATTTTGTATAATAAAATTTTCGAAAAAATAAAAAAAAAAATTTGTTTTTCTTCTCTGATTCACAATAGTTACTCAACTGTTTTGCTTAAGTATGTTAAAGTTTGAAAAAATGTAAGATATAAAATTATCAATATAATCTGTATTTATTTAACATATCATTATTATTTCTTTGCTGTGTATCTAATTTGTATCATTTAGCTGCATTATTTAAAAAAAACTTTTTGTTTATACATTGTCATTGTGGCTAAAAGATCAGCTTCTTAAGTATGGAAGTACTTTACAATGTGTCAGGATAGCCTCGAAATGTAGCATCTGCAGCCAGGGAATTAGAAGAGGACCTCCTGGAGCCCCAAGTAAAAATTTTTAACCAAATCTTTATGGGGGCATCTAAAATCAAAACACAAATATGAACATTTACTAGCAGAAGTAGGGTGGTCAAAAGAAAAAGAAAATAATGAAAAACAAGAAAAATTTTAATTTTCTTATATTTTGTTTGATTTAATCCAACATCAAAAAGTATAATTTACCATTTTAACCCAGGTAAGTAAACCCTGGTTTTCTCTGATTAGCCAGTGCCAGTAAAAATGGCTGGCACCGGTGCCCTGGGCAGTCTATATATATATATATATATATATATATATATATATATATATATATATATATATATATATATATATATATATATATATATATATATATATATATATATATTATATATATATATATATATATATATAATATATATATATATATATTATATATATATATATATATATATATATATATATATATATATATATATATGTGTGTGTGTGTGTGTGTGTGTGAAATAAATGGGAAGAAATTTTTTGAAAATTTTCATGCTCAACACCAAAATGGTTGGGTATACAAAAATTTTTCTAAATAAAAAATATTTAGCTTGCCAAACTGTACAACCTCTGGAATGTTTTTTTGATATAACCATTTTGTTTCTATGTACAGGAAAAATTTCAAATTATTGGTTTTTCCCAATCCCATGCACAGAAGCAAAATGGTTGCATATGCAAAAAATCTTTCCATATAAAAAATGTGTATCTTTCCGAACTATGTATCTTATGTATGGAAAAAAATATATCCAATCAATTTTGTGTTGAGCACATGAAAATTTTTTTTTTTTATAAAATAGAAATCTTTCAGAGTTGTACAGTTTAGTAAAATACAGATTTTTATTTATAAGATTTTTTTTATATTAACCATTTTGTTGCTGGGTATGAGAAAATTTTTTAAAATTTCCCATTCACAGCATTAAAATTTTGATATTCAAAACTTTTCTAAATAAAAAATGATGTCTCACACAATTTTATAACCCTTGAAAATTTCATAAATCAATGGAAAAATGGAAAATATATTGTGAATTTCTTAATGGTTAGTTTTACCATGTTTCAGAGCATTATAAGCTTTAAAGAAAATTTCCATTATTTTACATGCAAGCACTTGCCATTCATATATTCTAACTCAACTAAGTTGGATCTTCTTTGTAGTCATTATGGTTTTCTTGGAGCAGACTTTAGAAAAAATTTCAAATTTTTTCAAAAAAAAAATTTACCCAAAAATGAGAAACTTTTTTTTTAATTATAGTTATCAATTATTGAATTTTTTATACAAAACATTAAAATAGAATAGGCTATTCTATCCTAAAAAGTTAATTAAAATTCACATCTGTAGGTGGTTAGTCTTACTCATGTGATTAGTTTTAACAAATTTGATGATCATATATATATATATATTATATATATATATATATATATATATATATATATATATATATATATATATATATATATATATATATATATATATATATATATATATATAATATATAACAAAATAGTAATAATTTAATTCAGAAATGCAGAGAACATTTTTTGAATTTAAGGAACCTTAAATTCTTCTAGCTGGGTTGAAAAATGACAAATGAATTTTAATAATAAAAACTGTAAGGTTCTTCGTGTGGACTATTCTAATACGAATTTCAGTTATTAAATTTATGGGGAATGGTTTGAGTCTGTGGATATAGAAGAGATTTGGGTGTGGTTATCAGCATTTTCAAAGTTTCAGAACAGGTACTTAAAAGATAGGAACAGAGCTAACAGTATGCTAGGAATTACAAATTTGAATGTTAATTATGAAAAGGGGGTGATCTGTAGGCTCAATAATGGTTATCAACTAAATCAGTCATTCATTGAGTTCTGTGCACAGGTTTGGACTCTTTATCTTAAAAAAAGACGTTTGCATTCTGGAAGCATTCAGCACAGAGCAATAAGAATGATTTTTTTGATTTGAAAATAAGAGTTACAGGGATAGTTTTCCATCAAAACTACATGTGATTCAGGTCTTAAAAATTTTGGTTATGTTGATGAAGTAAATGTGGATAAGGTTTTTCTTTAGAATACAGTGAGCTTAACAAGGGTCATGATAAAAAGATAAAAGGAAGCTTGTCATCTGGATATGAAAAAATATTTGTAAATAATATAAATAAAATATTTATACATAATTTGAAGTATTAAATTAGGTTACAGTTATAATTAATTTGGTCAAATTAAAAATTGTCACTTTTAAGATCACATGATCATTTTAAAGGATTCTTTGCTAGTTTTATGTGGTTAAGAAGGTATGCACCTGAGAAATGATTTCAGTATTTTTCAGAAGTAATTTCAAAGTATTTCTTGATTTATTGTAATATACAGTATATATATATATATATATATATATATATATATATATATATATATATATATATATATATATATAATATATATAATATATATATATATATATATATATATATATATATATATATATATATTATATATATATATATATATATATTTAAAAATAATTTAATAAAATTTAAAAAAAAAAAAAAAATTTATTTAAAATTTTTAACTTTGAAAAAAGAGTTGAAGATACAAATACATGGCAAACAAACATAAGTCTTATATGACTTTTCCCCCTGTAACCCCAAACCAGTGAAATGTGACGATTAATTTAATTATTTCCCCAAGACTCATGGGTTGGGTATATAGAGTTTTTAGACCCTGATACACGTAGGTTTGTGTGCCATGCATCTTTATCTTCTGCTTGTTTTTGCATACTTAAAAAAATAAATATGAAAATATATAAAAATATTAATAATAATAATTAAAAAGATTATCACCTAAAATTTTTTTAAAATTTTTGTAAGCATATGTTGTCCCTAATTACAACTAGAAGCTCCCAATGTATTTAATATTTAACCCCCCTTCCTCCAAATTTGATTTTTTTTGGGGGGAAGGGGGGGCAAAGAGAATTTGATTATTGTCTAATATAATCCAACCATCTACAATCTCATTAGTGTCTAGTGCTATAATCAGAAAATGTATTTTGATTTATGAAAATTAAAATAATAGATGCCAGAGTTTCATATTTAATTGTTTTAAGTACATACATTTAAGAATCAGAATTTTCTTATACCAGCTATATAAATGTAATATGATTGTGGTAATGATAAATTGCATTCAATGTATTCTGAAGAAATGTGTATATTTATTAAGTTCTATTTTTAATCTGAATTATTTTAAAATTACAAAAAAGCTAATAATGGAAGTGCAGATGAATGTTTATAGATCATAACTTTGTGGAAAAATAAAAAAAAAAATAAAAAAATCTCATGTGCTTTTTGCCTATGATATAGCTATGTTCTTTTATAAGTTGACTTTTGGAAATAAGTAAATAAATATTAATTGCCAATTAATATATATATATATATATATATATATATATTATATATATATATATATATAATATATATATATATATATATATATATATATATATATATATATATATATATATATATATATATATATATATATATATATATATATATATATATATATATATATATATATATATATATATATATATATATATATATATATATATTTTTATGTCTCCTCCTGTGGGCAAAGGCCAGAGGCCTACCAAATTCCACCGGAGTTGGGAAAGGTCTATTATCATGGTCGATGGCGGCCGACGTGTCCAGACACACGGCGTTTGAAAGTATGCAAGTCAAAGGAAGTTGGGAAAACAGATGAAGGGAGTGTGTTCCAGACTTTACCAGTAGAGTATATGTAAGACTGAGCATAGCGGTTAAGTCTGGGGTCGGAGAGTTGGACAGAGAAAGGATGAGAATGTGTAGAAAGGCGTGTCGCACGAGCTCTTCTCAATGGAGGAAGTATGCAACGAGAGAGTTCAGAAGAGCAGTGTCCGTTGTAATAGCGATAGTAAAGAGAGAGTGACGCAACAATTCGACGGGCAGAAAGAGATTGTAGAGAGTTAGTAAGAGCAGGAGAGTTGATGAGACGAAATGCCCTTGACTCCACCTTCTCTAAGAGAGCTGTATGTGTGGAACCACCCCAGATGTGCGAAGCATACTCCATACAGGGACGAACAACACCCCTATACAGAGCAAGCAACTGGGGTGGCGTGAAGAAATTCTGAAGGCGCCTCAGAACACCCAACCTCTTAGAAGCTTGTTTAGAAAGAGAAGTAATGTGATCTTTCCAAGAAAGATCACGAGAAAAGAAACACCAAGAATATTAACGACAGATGAAGGCATGAGTTGTGTGTTTTCGAAGAAGATATCATAGTTGTGTGGAAGATTGTGTCGAGTGGAGAGATGGAGGAACTGAGTTTTTGAGGCATTGAAAACAACCATGTTTTCTCTGCCCCAATTTGAAATGCGAGAAAGATCAGAGGTTAGTTGTTCCAAGGCTACCCTTCTCGAGTCTATCAACTGCTGTTGGGTGGGACGTTTTTCAAAATGGAAGGAATAATGAAGGGTGGAGTTATCAGCATAGGAGTGGATAGGAAATGAGGTGATAGAGAGAAGGTCATTAATGAAGAGTAGAAAAAGTGTTGGTGATAGTACAGAACCCTGAGGAACACCACTGTTAATAGATTTAAATTATGAACGGTGGCCGTCTACAACAGCTGCTATAGAACGACCGGAAAGGAAATTAGCGAGAAGATCACAGAGAGAAGGATAGATACCGAAAGAGGGAAGTTTGGAAATCAAAGCTTTGTGCCAGACTCTATCGAAGGCTTTCGATATGTCCAGCGCAACAGCAAAAGATTCACCGAAATGCCGAATAGCGGAGGACCAAGATTCAGAGAGAAGGAAAAGAAGATCACCCGTAGAGCGTTTCTTACGAAAGCCATACTGGCGATCAGAGATAAGATTAGAAGAATTGAGATGCTTCCAAATCTTCCTGTTAAGGATAGATTCGAAAACTTTAGAGAGAACGGAGGTCAAAGAAATAGGACGGTAGTTGGAGGGTTGAGAGGGGTCCCCCTTCTTCGGCACAGGTTGAATGAGCGCACGTTTCCAGCAAGAAGGGAAGGTTGAAGTAGAGAGACAATGACGAAATAGTTTACCGAGGCAGGGTGCAAGCTCGGAAGCACAAGTTTTGAGAACCACAGGAGGAATACCATCGGGACCGTACGCCTTCTTAGTATTAAGCTCAGAGAGAGCAGAAATGACATCTTTAGAAGGAATTCTAATTACAGGCATAATTGAGTTAGAGGGGGTTGAAGGAGGAGGAACAGCTCCGGAATCGTCTAAGGTTGAATTAGAATCAAAAGTTTGAGCAAAGAGTTCAGCTTTAGAAGAAGGTAAAACGGCAGTTGTGCCGTCGGAAGATATTAAAGGAGGGAAAGAGGAAGAAGCAAAGTTAGAGTTGACATTTTTTTGCAAAATGCCAGAAAGAACGTGAAGAAGAGGAACCAGAAAGATTATTGCATTTTCTACGGAGAAAGGAGTTTTTAGTGTTACGAAGGATAGATTTTGCACGATTCCGGGATGAAATATAAGTAGCGTGAGTTTCTGGAGTTTGAAGACGACGGTAATCCCTGAAGGCAGCATCCCTGCGGCGGATAGCACGAGAACAAGCAGAGTTAAACCAAGGTTTGTTAGGTTTAGTAGAAGGGAAAGAATATGGAATGTATGCCTCCATGAAAGAGAGAATCACCTCAGTAATGCGTTCTGCAAACTCCGAGGGACCCCTCCCACGGAAGCAATAATCATTCCACGGGAAATCAAAGAAGTACGACCGCAAGTCCGACCAGCTTGCGGCACCGAAGTGCCACAAGCGTTTCCTTTCCGTAGAAGGGGGTCTTTCCTGCGGAAGACTTGAAGAGATAGAAGAGGATACAGAGATAAGAAGATGATCGGAGGAACCCAGAGGAGGAAAGAGTTTAACAGTATAAGGAGAAGGATTTTAAGTAAGGAAAAGGTCTAGAACGTTGGGTTCATCTCCAAGACGATCAGGGATACGAGTAGGGAGCTGCACCAACTGCTCAATATATATATATATATATATTATATATATATATATATATATATATATATATATATATATATATATATATATATATATATATATATATATATATATATTATATATATATATATATATATATATATATATATATATATATATATATATATATATATATATATATATATATATATATATATATTATATATATATATATATATATTATATATATATATATATATTAGTGATGGATCGGATGTAATATTTTCCAATTTGCGGATGCGGATGCGGATGTTGAATTTTGGAGAAGTGCGGATGCGGATGCGGATGCGGATGTTGAATTTTCGAAAGTGCGGATGCGGATGCGGATGCGGATGTTGAATTTTCGAAAGCGCGGATGCGGATGCGGATGCGGATTTTAAATTTTCGAAAAGTTCGGATGCGGATGCGGATGTCGGATGTTAATTTTGATGAGGATGCGGATGCGGATGCGGATGCGGATGTGGATGTTAATTTTGATGAGGATGCGGATGCGGATGCGGATGCGGATGTTAATTATATATATATATATATATATATATATATATATATATATATATATATATATATATATATATATATATATATATATATATATATATATATATATATATATATATATATATATATATATATATATATATATATATATATATATATATATATAATATATATATATATATATATATATATATATATATATATATATATATATATATATATATATATATATATATATATATATATATTATATATATATAATATATATTCACTATCACCTTTCCCACTTTCGTGAGGTGGTGCCCCTACAATTCCCTTACAAACATAACTATTCTTACCTTTCAACGCTTTCACCACCTCCCTCTATCTCTGTCTCCACAAATCTTCTACCCTCGTCTAAACTCAAATTCCTTCCATCAAAATCACTCTCACTCCATCCATCCATCTCCACTTTGGCCTTCCCCTCCCCCTACCCTTCCCCTATCTATATCGGATCTACGTACCTTGCCAACCATTCTGTTCTCTTTCATTCTTCACATATGTCCAAACCATTTTAGCACATCCTCCTCCTCTCTATCAATTACACTCTTCTTCCATTTACACATCTCCCTTATTCTTTAATTTCTAATCCTATCAATCCTTCTCAATTTATATATCGCTCTCAAATCTTTCATCTCAAAGACATTGAAACTTTTTCTCGACCAAGCACTTATCGTCTATGTTTAACACACATACAATACAGAAGGTGAACACATACATTCAAACATTCTTATCTTTATTTCTTTCGAAATTTTTCCTTTCTTCCATACTTTTCTTAGGCCCCCCAATACTTTCATTCCTTCTACCACTCTGTTGTTTATTCCTTTTTCCGTCCCACCCTTACCTTCCACTCAACATTACTAGATATTTGAATTCATTCACCTCGTCAAGTTTCCATTCTCACACTTCTACAAACCAATTCCTCCCTCCACATTTCCTCATCCCCACCTCCAATCCTCATAACTTTATTCTTCGCTGGATTGAATTTCAATCTCGTGTTTGCACATTTCCCTTCAAACTCTCTCACAAGTATTCTCATCTTTTCTCCAGATTCTGCCACCAACACATGCCGCATCATCAGCAAAAAGTAAAACATTCACTTCACATTCACCCTCCATATTTCTCAACGTAATACTCTTCCTTTCTCTCTCCATTTTTCTAAGTAAACCATTCATCAATAGATTAAATAACATGGAGATTTAACAAACCCCTGTCTCAATCCCACTCCTATGCTAAACCAATCCGATAGTTCTCTCTTCACCCTCACTCTTGATCTACAATTCGCATATATATATATATATATATATATATATATATATATATATATATATATATATATATATATATATATATATATATATATATATATATATATATATATATATATATATATATATATTTATATTTTTTTTATTACACATCACCACCACTCACGGGCAAAGCCCTATTCAAGGACGGGGTGTTAAAAGAATAAAATGCCGCCATCATATATATATATATATATATATATATATATATATATATATATATATATATATATATATATATATATATATATATATATATATATATATATATATATATATATATATATATTAGTGATGGATCGGATGTCATATTTTCTAATTTGCGGATGCGGATGCGGATGCGGATGTCGAATTTTGGAGAAGTGCGGATGCAGATGCGGATGCGGATGTTGAATTTCCGAAAGTGCGGATGCGGATGCGGAT
>SEYY01013496.1:12500-21517 GCA_009176605.1 Armadillidium nasatum
TTGATCATTATATATTGACTAACTAGTTAATTTTTTCCTATTCTGCTCCTTTAATTAAGACCCTTCATGTTTATATGTAACAATCTTTAGTGTGATAAATGAATTGAATCCCATGAAGTTATAATCATATAAATGTTTTATGAAATTGGTTCTCTCTAACATAACAAATGATGAAAACAGAAAGTTCATTAAAACTATATATTCTGTCATGAAATAATATATTTACAAATGAATTAATTACATTATATTATTTGTTTATTGATGTATTAATATACGGATCTTTTATCATTATTTTTTTTAATCAAATTAATGTAATGAATCAGTAATACATATCAATTATCTATTCATTTTTCTTATAACTTCCTTGACAATTATTGGGTGTGTCAAATAATGTAAAACTTTTAGTATTAATGAATGACAATATCAAAATTCAAAATTTCGTTTTCAGATAGTAGCAAATCAAAAGGATCAAAGAATTGAAAATCTTCAGGAATCTGCAACTTCTGATAGTCTTTCATTGATTAAATTACTGGCGAAGCCTACTTAGTATGTAGATTTCTCTTTCAAAATTTTCATAAAAGTAAAAAAAAATTTTCTATACTATATTGAGAAAGTATACATAATACAATTTAATATTTTGCTATAGGTGTGTAAATACATTACTTTGGTGATTTCTTTGTGAATCTGCAAATTATGTAGGATATTTTCAATATTTTTTTTAACACTTTTTGTATGCTCTTATTGAACTGCTGGGTAATGTGGATGATTTGTTAAGAAAGTTTTAACATAATCCATTTGGGAATTCCAACTCGTGTCATTAGGAATCCGAGATATCATAACCTTCCTTTTTCATTAAGCAACTCTGCATTAGAATAAACATACACTTTGAACATTATTTATAGTCTTAATTAAGTCTGGTACTTCTTCTTGAAATTCGTCAACTTACATGATGCTGATGATAATTTCTAAAATATTTTTGAACTTCTATGATGTGCTTCAGAATTGTTCTAGGAGTTACCTCTTTTTCTATTAAAATTGGATAGTGGGCTGAACATCCGTATGTTAGAAGTTTGGGATATTTTTCTTGCAAAATTTCTTTGATTCTGTTCATCTTGTTTTCTTTATCTGTGCAGACCTTAAAAACCCTGCATATTTATAATTTTATATTAAAATTATTTGAGAAATTTGCATAGCAAAATTTTAAGATTTGTTTTAAAAAATGAAAACTTTTAAACTTATAAGTTATTGGTTCATTATAAAGTGTAAAAACTGAAATTCCATTATAGATGTAAAATGTATTTTCCTCCTTGTCATAGTTATTTTTAATAAAGGTAATTGTTTCAACTGCAAGTTCTGCACAGTATTCTGCGGTGTTTTTCTCTGAGCTTAAATCTATTGAAGATATTAGAAATGATTGTTTACCATTATGGATGCTATGAGTCATTATAGATTCATTAGATATATTGGTTCAAATATATGAATTTATATTCTCTTGCTGAAAAGATGATATTTCATTGGTGTGGAATAGAACTTAACTGCATTTCAGCAGCATCTTGTATTCTTGTTCAATCTGAGATGAGCTCAAGCTTACACTGCCAGAATAGAAGGCCCAGAAGTGGATAAAATACTTATTTCTCACTTTGCCCTAGAAGATCTTGGTGTTACTTGTGTTTCACTAAAGTCTTCTGTTACTTTTTTTCTTTTCTTAATATTACATTTTTTCAAGTGTGCTTGTATCCTTCCAATCTCGTCACTTATCAATGCAAATCAATACTTACACTCTACATTACGTATTAAATCAGCAAATTCTTCCCACCTGACCACCTATAATTTTGATAAAACTTTGAGGATAGATTGATATGCATCTCAAAAGAAGGTTTGTCAAATGTTAAACGTCAATTTTAATTTTTGTAGATGCAAGAGACCCCAAATCATCAAGGAAATTCTCAACTTTAATGGTCATCAATTTCGAAAACATTGCAGGTAAAGCGCTGAAATTTTGCATCCCTAGGTAATTTGTGGCATTAAGCTGAAAAATGACAGTTTTAAGGATGCCAGAAAGAAAATAAGAGGAACAAGGTGGTCTCAAAGTTTGCAAAAATGCTTGTCATGAAAATAAATTCCCATTTTCAATCATTAATAAAATTGTAATTTTTTGTTTTGGAGCATTCTATTTTGGCATACTGGCAATATACTGGTTTTAGTCCAAACCTATCCAAACTATGTTAATTGCTTAGATGCTATCATTCAAAGTTGAAATTTTATTTTCATGGCTATTTTTTGAAAATTTTGAAGGTCAAATTTTTGACTGGATATTTTCCGATTTTTTTTTCTAATAAGCATCCATTGGAAGGAGTATGCTTTTATTGTCCTAAAATGTAATTTTCAGTATGGTACTTCTGAGATAAGGGGATTTTGAGGAGATTAACAATAGGGTGTGACGTTAATTTTTTTTGTCAGAAATAAAGTTGTAATTATATAATTATCTTCTAACCAAAATGCTGAAGTTATCTTTTTCTAATTCTGCACCCCTCCTTGAATACGGCCTGTCCGTAAGTGGTTAATCTTGTAAAAAAATGCAAATGCCAGTATGCCAAAATAGAATGCTTCAAAACAAAATATCACTTCTGTCGATGATTGAAAATAGGAATTAATTTTCATGAGCATTTTCGCAAACTTTGGGACTACCCTGTTCCTCTTATTTTCTTTCTGGCTTCCTTAAAACTGTCATTTTTCATTCTGATGGCAAAAACTATCTAGGACGCATAATTTCAGCGCCTTATCTGCAATATCTTTGGGATTGTTGACCATTAGAGCTGGAATTTTTTGATTTTTTTTCTACAACTTTGGTGCACTTTGGGGTCTCTTGCATCCACAAAAATTAAAATTGACGTCAAACATTTAACAAATTTTCCTTTAAGATGTATATCAATCTGTCTTCAAACTTTTATCAACACTAGAGATGAACTGGTTTGAAACTATTTTGAAATTTGTTAATTTGACATGGAATGACACTTTTTCCTTTTGATCATTTGCTAAAATATTAACTTCTGCAGACTCTTGTGCTTTAAAGAACGACCACCGGTGTGAATTTTGGGCATATTTATTTGCTGTATTTAAAATTATAAATATATCTAATACTAATAACCTGTTTTATTAATAGGAAAGAATAATGAAATATATATATATATATATATATATATATATATATATATATATATATATATATATATATATATATATATATATATATATATATATATATATATATATATATATATATAATTTGTAGATAGCACTGGAAATCTTTCACTGTCCTGCAATTTCTCATGCAAGTTAAAAAAATTGCCAGAAACCATGGCTTTTTTATCAAAATGCGGGCTTTTGCCAACCCTGATATATATATATATATATATATATATATATATATATATATATATATATATATATATATATATATATATATATATATATAGAGAGACTAAAAGCGAGGACGACAGTACTAGCCACCCGGCCTTGTGATTCTCTGCCAAAGGCTTGTAATAACTCTAGAACCAGCATTGAAAACCAAAGCTCAGAGAAGCACAATCTTCTGGAGAGCTCTTGGAGAGATTGATTAGAAGTTAGCTGGAAAAAGCTGCTGGTCCTACTGAAAGGGTGAAAACCCTACCTGAGAGTTTCTATAAGACTCATGGACCGGCATTGAGACCAACGACAGAAATACATGATCTTTTAGAGGACTCTGGGACAACTTTTAAGAGCAGTTGGGAAAAGATGCTGGTTCCATTGACAGGGTAACAACCCTTCCTGGGAGAGGATGTATATATATATATATATATATATATATATATAATATATATATATATATATATATATATATATATATATATATATATATATGCCTAACTAATTATAAATCTCTCTACGAAAATAGTCATGTAAAAAAATGTTTATCATTTTTTGAATAATAAAAATAACACAACCCTTTTAATTTTATAAGCCTGTGGAATATATATATATATATATATATATATATATATATATATATATATATATATATATATATATATATATATATATATATATATATATATATATATATATATATATATATATATATTGAAATGAAACACGACCCCTCAAACTTATTTCAGGTGCTATTAAAACCGAACGTGATTTGCCAATTCGAAAAGAGTGAGTGCTAAGGGAGGAAGGCAGAAGAGAGAGTTAAGCAGTGAGGCCATTACAACGTGTCAAGGAAGTTGCGTTGAAACACCGCTATCCAAAAGAAAGAAAAGGGGCTTGTTATAAAGGGAAAGAAGCGGGTTTGAAGTGCTTTTAATTCAATACTTATGTAATGAATGCTCATAAACTGTAGAATTTATGATTATTAGCCCTGCCTAAGTCCTGTGTAGTGAAGATAATTTATTAATTAAAGTGATGAACAATTGACTGTGCTGTACTATTTGGCTTAAGAAATAAACATAATAAGTGAGCAAAGCTGCTATTAACCCTATACTTCTTAATATACCGTGCAATTGCATTGTAGTTGCATAAACTATATATACTACAATTTTCATGAGCATTTTCGCAAACTTTGGGACTACCCTGTTCCTCTTATTTTCTTTCTGGCTTCCTTAAAATAAATATATATAAATAAAGTACCAGATTAAAGACGTCACTTATACGTCATATGTAACAGTGATGTAAATAATAGGAGGCGTGGCTTTTTATAGTTTTTGTGTGAAAGTAGGCGGAGCTAAAACTACAAGATTTTTCAAGGTCACGAAAATCTGCAGAGAAATTGCCTATATGATTAACCTACTAAGCAATACTTATGCTATGCTATTACTTATTGATGTTAAATCTTGCTTCCTTTGTACGTTGCACTTGCCTTTAGTCTAGGAAATATATATATATATATATATATATATATATATATATATATATATATATATATATATATATATATATATATATATATATATATATATATATATATATATATATATATATATATATATATATATATATATATATATATATATATATATATATATATATATATATATATATATATATATATATATATATATATATATATATATATATATATATATATATATATATATATATATATATATATATATATATATATATATATATATATATATATATATATATATATAATATATATATATATATATATATATATATATATATATATATATATATATATATATATATATATATATATATATATATATATATTATATATATATATATATATATATATATATATATATATTTATATATATATATATATATATATATATATATATATATATATATATATATATATATATATATATATTATAATATATATATAGTATAGTATTGTCACGAACGAATCTTATCTTGAATATGGATGTTTGATATGTTTCTGTTATTATAATACCTGTTTTTTTTTTTTATTTATTTTTTTTTTAAAGTTCACATCTCTCGCGCATTGCCCTATTCGAGGAGAGGAACATTGGAGTCAAAAACTTTCTCCAGTCTCAACTCCTTTAGTCACTTACAATAATACGGGAATTACAATAACAATGGTCACCACTCTTCTGATCTCTCCAGTTGTATGCCTTCTCCATTGGAGAGAGTTTGTGGAACTCGTCTTTCTACTCAGTCTTGGGAGAGCTTGTGCAACTCGTGTTTCTACTTATAGTCTCGGCAGACTTTGTGAAACTTGTCTTTCTACTCAGTCTCGTGAAAGCTTGTGCAACTTGCCGTTTACCGTGGCTCAAACGGTAAAGTGATTGACTCACGTGCTTGAGGGCGCCGGTTCGATCCCACTTCGGGATCCTAAGTATATACTACCAAGAAAAGTTCCTCTCCTCGAATAGGGCAATGCCCGTGAAATGTGAACTTTTTATTTAAAAAAAAAAAAAACTCGTCTTTCTTCTCATTCTCTGGAGAGCTAACGCGATATAAATCTCACTTATATTCTATCTAAGATCTTTGAAACCATTCTCAACTCTCATTTCTTAGATTAACTGGAACCTCATTCCCTTCTTTCTGATCATCAGTATGGATTTCGACGTTCGAGTTCTACTGGTGATATACTATCTCACAGATTCATCTCACAGGAATATGGGTAAACTTGTGTGTGGCACTTGACATTTGACCGGGTATGCATGCATCACTGCTTTCTAAGCTCCCTTCCTTTGGGTTTCCTCCTTCTCTTTGCTTTCTTCTGTCTAGCTTTCTTTCTATTCGTTGCTTTTAAGCTGTTGTTGATGGAGAGACTTTTTCCTTTTATGTCAATAGTAGTATTCCTCAGGGTTCTGTCTTGTCTCCTACTATATTCCTACTTTTCATTAATGATCTTCTCAGCCGTTTGTCTTACCCTGTCCATTCATTTACCAATTGCTCTACCCTCCATTCTCTTACTCATTTTAAATCTGCTCACTTCTTTGTATCTATCTTTATATCTTTATATCTCTCGTTTTCATCTTTCCTATTCCATTTTTGCAGATCTGGATAGAACTTCCTAACACAGTTTTAACACAATTGGTGAAAGGTAAGGGTGGGACGGAAAAAGAAATAAAGAATAGAGTGGTAGAGGGAATGAGAGTGTTGGGGGGTCTAAGAGAAGTATGGAAGAAAGGAAAATTTTCAAAAGAAATAAAGATAAGAATGTTTGAATGTATGTGTTTACCTTCTGTTATGTATGGGTGTGAAACATGGATGCTAAGTGCTCGAGCGAGGAAAAGTTTGAATGTCTTTGAGTTGAAAGATTTGAGAGCGATATGTAAATTGAGAAGGATTGATAGGATTAGAAATAAAAGAATAAGGGAGATGTGTAAATGGAAGAGGGGTATAGTTGATAGAGCGGAGGAGGGTGTGCTAAAATGGTTTGAACATATGTGTAGAATGAATGAGGACAGAATGGTGAGCAAGGTACTTACATCCGAGGTGGATGGTGGTAGGGGGAGGGGAAGGCCAAAGTGGAGATGGATGAATGGAGTGAGAGAGACTTTGAGTGGAAGGAATTTGAGATTAGAAGAGGGTAGAAGACTTGCGGAGGACAGAGTGAGATGGAGAGCGATGGTGAAAGGGGTTGAAAGGTAAGAATGGGTATGATTGTAAGAGAATTGTGGCGGGCACCACAGCACGAAAGTGGGAAAGGTGATAGTGAAATAAATAAATAAATATAATATATATATATATATATATATATATATATATATATATATATATATATATATATATATATATATATATATATATATATATATAATTTAATTTACGGTTTAAGAAGACCGTATAAGCGTGACATCGTCCTTTTGGGGGGGTGACTAAATTATGATTAAACCTTTTTTTTATCAGTTTTATAGTTGAATCTATGCCGATTCCAAATCTGTGATCAGTTTTTTAAAATTCCAAGCGGTTCCTGAGAAAAAGCCTTTTAAAGTAACCCTAGTAGAATGACCTTGAAAAAATTGAAAAAAGGGACCCTGCATAGTTAAAAATTTTGCTCTAGTTTTGTAATTATTTTTCATTATTCTTATAGCAAATTTTCTGCTGATTCCAAATAGGTAAATAGTTTTGCGTATTTCAAACGGTTGCCGAGATATGGCCACTAAAAAATTCTCAAACGGGGAGAACCCCACCAATATGGACCCCAACTTTTGGGGGGAAATTTTATTACTGTTTTTCAGCAGTTTTATAGTAAAAGCGATGCTGATTCCAAATCTGTATTTAGTTTTTCATAATTCCAAGCGGTTCCTGAGAAAAAGCCTATTGTAGAATGACCTTGAAAAAATTTAAAAAAGGGACCGTAAATAGGAAAAAAATTTTCCCTAGTTTTGTAATTATTTTTCGTTATTCTTATAGCAAATGTCCTCCTGATTCCAAATATGTGATTAGTTTTTCATAACTCCAAATGGTTGCTGAGATATGACCAGTCAAATTACGATTTTACCTTTAGGTTATTTTTACGAAATATCATTTCTTAGAGAAAAAAAAATTTGCCAAAAAAAAAGTTTCTCATTTTATTTTTTTAAATTTTCTCTGTGAACTAGAAACACATGGAGGAAGGTACCAACGAAGTTTGAACTAGGAAATAACTCTGGATCAAATAAAAATCGAGTGAAATTAATCAACAGTTGAAAAAAAATCCTCAAATGAGTTTAGGCGAATATCAAACTACTTATACCAAAAGCTATCAACTTTTTTAAGCATTTTTTTAGAAGCTACATATGTTTCCAATTCCTAAACGAAAAAAGCATAAAAAATATTAAATATTATGTATTTTATGAAGGATTTTGTAAAAAAAAGTCAGAAAAAAATGGGGTGGGTTCAAACCCCGGTAAAAAAAAACTGTATTTTAGATTTTTCTCAAAGAAACAGAAAAGATAGAACAAGGTTTTTCCTTTAAAATCGTTCTCTATGAAGATAGTCCTATAACCCTTAGTTCACCTCTTATACGGTCCCTTTAATTCCATTTTCTCTTTTAAGTATATAAAATGGAGGTGCAAATAGGACAGTTTACCAGACAGTTTATTGCGCTTTTGCAGATAAATAGATTTTGTGTTTTAATAATTTTTTAGGGGTTTTCTTTTTATTATGTATTTATATTATTCTTCCGTGGAAGAAAAGCATGTGTAGAATGAATTTAAACATATTTTGACTTTATATTTTCAATGTAGTGAAAAATAGAGAGGTTCATGCCAGATCGAATTATATTATTATTATTATTTAGGAACTCAATATCAGCCTTTGATTTAATAAAAGATTTACATTTGGTTTCCAAATTTCTAAATAGTTTTCTTTGAATATAGTTTAACTTCTTTAAAATTATCCTTGAAAACAATATACAGCAGAAGTAGAAAGTATATTTATTGTATTCTCCTGACGCGTTTCGTCTCTGCACTTGAGACATCATCAGAGAAAATTCTTTCAATAATGAATGAGTGTGATTTAAATTTAAAGTATGCATTTTGTAATTAATTAATTCA
>SEYY01013497.1:7500-10000 GCA_009176605.1 Armadillidium nasatum
GTAGAGAATAGGAAATAAGGAGTTTAGAATTTGTAAAAGGAAAGTGTCGAATAATCAAAATAGTGATGACTGGAGGTAGAAGAGTAGCTAACAAAATCTTTAATGCAAAGAATAGATCAAGCAAAAACACAAAATCATAAAGAATACAACTATTTACAGGGAAGAAGATATTTGGAAAGAGTTAAACATAACTGGAGGAAGTGAAGAAGAAAACAAGAAGGAAAGGAGACGAAAGAGACAAAAGATTTATCAAATACCCTAGTCATGACAAGTTAAACATCATCACAAATGGTTTCTAATAGTTCCAAAAGATAAAAGACCTAAATGAGGAAAGAAAGGGAAATATCTCACCAGTTGAGTTCCAATGTTAAAAGTTATACTAATGATTTGAAATAATGGAAATGAATTTCCAGATGATCCAGGAGATAGGAATTTAGAACTGATTCATTACTCAGTTAAAATGCAAAGCTAAAGCAATGGTTATAAGGTTTAGAACTGTTTCCTTTCAACGTCTACGGCAAATTATTTTAAATTAATGCACAATGAAACGAACGCCAGGCTACAATTCAGATGAACACTCTCTCAAAATGACGTGAGAGGTGCCATCTTTGACGCTTGCTCTCTTAACATTCAAAGATGGTAAAATACCATGCACCTGATAATACACATTCTCAAGTAAAAACATGGGAAAGCTGAGGGAATAAAAGCATCGTCCAGTGTTAAAATAGAAGAAAAGGAGGTTGAAAAGGTTTGTCTTATTGGGAGGTGTATCAGTTCATGATCCATCTGAGAAAATAAGAGAAGGAAACGATTATTCAAAAGAGTTCTCCGAAATGTTTTTGGCAAGAAACAAGAAGAAGAAAAAAAAAATTAAATCCTTGTTAGTTTTTTTTTTCTTAATCATACACTGTAAAAAATTGTCCTAACGAATCGTTGGGAACAAGTGGCAAAAACGTGACAACAAAATTTTTTCAGTTATTTTCCTATTAGAAAATAAATCAGTGAACGACATTCTTATTCTTAACATCTCTTTTTCTCTACTGAAAATTTTATTGTGACATTTTTGCTACTTGTCCCAACGATTCGTTAGGACAATTTTTGCAGTGTATATAAAAAGCATATTTTTTAATTGGCAGTAAACATTTTCACCGGCCTGAATGGTACGAGAACAGTTACATTCGAGCCAAGGGTTTCAAGGAAAATATTATCAAAGGAAGAATAAACCTCCTCATCCCATCTAGTCTTTTCCAAAGGAAAACAATCATTCCAATGAGAGTTTATAATGAAGATACGCTACGCCCTCCAGATAGTACTTTTAATGTGCAGATACTTAGGACAATGAAGCATCCTGGAGAAAATGTATTAAAATTTAAATCAGATTGTTTAGTAGAAATGATATTATGAAAATATTAAGTTTACATCACAAAATCGAAACATTTAATTATTAATTTATTTATTAATAATTTATTAATATTTATAAAAACTTTTTATTAATTAATTAATAACTAAATTTTTTGATAAAATAAAATTGAATGTATAAAAATCTCATATATATATATATATATATATATATATATATATATATATATATATATATATATATATATATATATATATATATATATATATATATATATATATATATATATATATATATATATATATATATATATATATATATATATATATATATATATATATATATATATATATATATATATATATATATATATATATATATATATATATATATATATATATATATATATATATATATATATATATATATATATATATATATATATATATATATATACACATAAATTAAAATCAAATGAAGAAAGTATATAATTGTTTCTTCATTTGATTTTAACTTTGTGTATATCTTGCATTATTGCATGAATTGATGTTTATAAATGAAGTGTCATCTCTCATTTTGCATTGGTCAACCTAGGGTTCGAATAATAAATAATAGATATAAAACTGAGTGAAAATAACTCAAAAATTAATAATAATATATATATATATATATATATATATATATATATATATATATATATATATATATATATATATATATATATATATATATATATATATATATATATATGTTATTTTTCTTTGATTTTTATTATTATTCTAGCTGCAGCCGGAAGACCCAACGATGATCCTGATCCTGATCCTTCGAATTTACCAAAAAAGACAGGTCCAGTTAATATATTATATATATATATATATATATATATATATATATATATATATATATATATATATATATATATATATATATATATATATATATATATATATATATATATATATATATATATATATATATATATATATATATATATATATATATATATATATATATATATATATATATATATATATATATATATATATATATATATATATATATATATATATATATATATATATATATATATATATATATATATATATATATATATATATATATATATATATATATAAATAA
>SEYY01013498.1:0-7500 GCA_009176605.1 Armadillidium nasatum
TTGAATCAATTAAGCGCTGTTGGGATTGGCATCTTTCAAACTGAAAAGAGTAGTGAAAGGTAGAGTCATCAGTATAACAATGGATAGGTGATGAAATATAGAGAGAAGATCATAAATGAAAAGTACAAATGGCAAAGAACCCTGAGGAACACCACTATTTATATATTTAATATAAGATCGGTGACCATCTGAAACAGCTGCAATTGAACGACCAGAAAGGAAATCAGAGAGAAGGAAAGACCTCGAAAAATAAAAGTCAAAGCTTGTGAAAGACTATCTGAAGCTCTTGGTCTAGCGTTACAGCGAAAGATTCACCGAAACACCGAAGAGCGGAGGACCAAGATTCAGAAAGAAGAGAAAGAAGATCACCAGTAAAGAGTTCTAGAATTGAGGCGTTTCCAAATCTCCCTGTTAAGGATATATTCGAAAACTTTTGAAAGAACGGAGGTTAAAGAAATAGGACGATAGTTAGAGAGTTCATATGGGTTTCCCTTCTTCTACACAGGCTGGACAGGCAAGAACAAGTAGAGTTATACCAAGGTTTGTTAGGTTTGGTTGAAGGGAAAGAATATATAATGAACGCCTCCGTGCTAGAGTGAATCACCTCGGTTATACACTCTGCATTCTCCGAAGAACTCCTCCACGAAACTAGTAATCATTCCATAGGAAATCATTGAACTAGAGCCGCAAGTCAGACCAGTTAGTGGCACCGAAATGCCAGAAATGGCTCCTCGACGAAGGCGGAGGGTCATTTTTGCGGAAAACTTGAAGTAACAGAACAAGAAATAGAAATAAGAAGGTAATCGAATGAACCGAGAGCCCAGAGAAAAAAAAAGTTTAACAGTATAAAGAGAAGGATAAAAGGTTAGGAAATGTTCAAGTATGTTAGATTCATCACCAAGACAGTCAGTGATATGGATAGGGAGTTACACGAACTGCTCAAGATTGTTCTGTATAGAAACATTTAAAGGCGAGTTCACCCGCTAGATCATGAGAAATAGATGAAAGCCATTAGCGGTGGTGGACATTGAAATCTCTAAAATGATGATTTCGGAGAAAGGAGAAGAAGAAAGAATGTGCTCTACTTTGAAGTTTAAATACTCAATGAAATTAGGATAGTCAGTAGAATTAGGAAATAAATATACATAACAAATGAATTTAGTAGAAGAATTGCAAGAGAGCTCAAGCCATAAAGTAATATATTAAGAAGACTCCAAAATAGAGACACGATAGCAAGCAACATCCTTTCTCACGTATGAGTAACATCTGCCTTTGGCTGAAAATTGAGTATAAAGAGAGTAGGAGGTAACAGAATAAGGTTTTCTGTTAGCGCATCCAAGCACTTGAGTTTCGGTTAAGAGCAAGGAAGGAGGTTTAAAAGAAGAGAGATGGTGTGCGACAAAGGGGAAAGGGGAAAATAGATCGAGAATATTTTAGAAATTAATGAAAAAAGAAGATCGTGCGCAGAGGTAAGCCCGACGCAAGTTCTTGGAGGCACCATCCCCATCTCATATATATATAAACATACATACATACACACACACACACACACACATATATATATATATATATATATATATATATATATATATATATATATATATATATATATATATATATATATATACATATGCATATACGGGGAGGACGTAGCGCAGTCCGAAACAATGAAAGTACCCCCACTAGGCTTAATACCGGGGTGATAGGGTAGGCTAGACCATTCAGTTTCACTCAGTTGCCCTTTGGTTCGTTCCTTTTCGTGGTGCATCTTCTCAGATGAAACAACCGCAACCTTTCCCCTTCTTCACATGTAACAAGCAAATTTACACCTACGTTACATATTAAATAAATTTTTTAAAAAATGAAACACAAATCTTCCTCGGAGAATGCAAGAAGGGCGGATTCAAAATATAACTTCTCATCCACTCCTTCCCCGTCACCACTTGAGAGTCAGTGGCCTCTGGTGATGGAGTTGGCGCCACCAAGACCTTGTTGACGACTTGCCGTGGTGCATAGTTTTCTTTTTTCATTAATTTCTGCAACATTCGTGTTCTTTTGTCTAATATCCACTTTGTCGAACAACACCACTCTTCTTCTAAACCTCATTTCTTGTTCTTAACTGAAACTCAGGTGTCTGAGTGCTCTGACATCAAACAATACTCTGTTTCCTCCTTCTTTCTCTATCATCAATTTTCAGTCAAAGTCGGATGATACGCATATGTGCAAAATTATGTTGCTTGCTCTCGTTGTCTCTAATTTGGCGTATTCTGAATTCTTCAATTTATGGCTTGATCAATTTTCTTGAACTCCACAACTAAATTAATTTGTTCTGTCTACTTATCTCCTAACTCTACAGACTCTCCAAAATTCTTCAACTATCTTAATTAACTCCAAATTAGAACACATTTTTCCTTTTTTTCCTTTCTCCGAAATTTTCATTTTAGGTGATTTCAATGTTCACCACAGCCAGTGGCTTTCATCTAGTTCCCATGATGCAGCTAGTGAACTTTCCTACCAATTTTCAATCCAGAATAACCTTGTGCAGTTGGTGCATTTTCCTACTGGTACCCTGATCGCTTTGGTGATGAACCCAGCATACTTTAGATTTTCCTAGGCTCTTATCCTTCACCTTTTACTGTTAAACTCTTTCCTTCTCTGCGTTCATCCAATTATCTTCTTATCCCAGTATCTTGTTCTCTGTTCCTTCAAGTCTTCCGCAAGAACGGCCCCCGCATTCGAAAGGAGACGTTTCCTGGCATTTCGGTGCCACTAACTAGTCTGATCTCCGATTGTACTTTTCTGATTTCCCATGGAATGATTACTGTTTCCGTGGGAGGGGTCCCTCTGAGTGTACAGAACACATAACCGTGGTGATTCTGACTAATTCTTTCCCTTCTTCTAAACCAAACAAATCTTGATTTAACTCTGCTTGTTCTCGTGCTATCATCCGCAGGGATGCTGCCTTTAGGGATTACTGTCTTCTTTAATCTCCAGAAGCTAATGCAATTTATATTTCATCCCAGGAATTGTGCAAAATCTATCCTTCGTAACACTAAAAACTCTTTTCTCTGTAAAAAATGCAATATTCATTCGGTTCCTCTTCTTCACCTTCTTTCTGGGATTTTGCAAAAAATGTCAACTCTAACTTTGCTACTTCCTCTTTCCCTCTTCTAGTACATTCTGACTGTTCAACTGTCGTTTTGCCTTCCTCTAAAGCTGAACTATTCGCTTAAACCTTTGCTTCTAATTCAACCTTAAACGATTCCGGAGCTGTTCCTACTCCTTCAATCCCCTCAAATTCATTTATGCCTAAAATTGTTTTTCCTTCTAAAGACGTCATTTCTGTTCTCTTTGTGCTTAACACTAAGAAGGCTTACTGTCTTGACAGTATCTCTCCTGTGGGTCTCAAAACTTGCGCTTCCGATATTGCATCCTGCCTTGGCAAACGTTTTCGTCTAAGTCTTTCTTCTTCAACCTTCTTTTCTTGTTGGAAACGCGCTCAATCAACCTGTGACGAAAAAGAACTCATCTCAACCCTCTAACTAACTTCCAATTTCTTTAACCTCAGTTCTTTCTAAAGTTTCCGAACCTATCCTTAACAGGAAGATTTGGAAACATCTCAATTCTTCTAATCTTATATCTGATCGTCAGTATGGCTTTAGTAAGAAACGCTCTACTGATGATCTTCTTTCCCTTCTCTCTGACTATTGGTCTTCAGCTCTTCGGCATTTCGGTGAATATTTTGCTGTTGCGCTAGACATATCGAAAGCTTTCGATAGAGTCTGGCACAAAGCTTCGATTTCCAAACTTCCATCTTTCGATAATCTATCATTCTCTCTGATTTCCATTTTGGTCGTTCTATTTCAGCTGTTGTAGACTGCCACCGTTCATCCTATAGATTTATTAACAGCGGTGTTCCTCAAGGATCTGTCCTATCCCCTACACTTTTATGTTTTTCATTAATGACCTTCTCTCTGTTACTTCATCTCCTATCCACTCTTATGCCGATCAGTTCACCCTGCATATTCATTTCAATTTGAAAGGCGCTCCTTCTAGAGGCAATTAATAGATGCAAGGAAGGTTGCCTTGGAGCATCTGACCTCTGATCTATCTCGTATTTCAAATTAGGCCAGAGAAACATGGTCGTTTTCAATGCCACCAAAACTCAATTTATCCATCTTTTTACTCGACACAATCTTAACACAACTATGATATCTTCTTTGAAACAACAACTCAAGCCTTCATCTCTCTTAATATTCTTGGTGTTTGTTTTTTCTCGTGATCTCTCTTGGAAAGATCACATTATTTCTCTTTCTAAACAGGGTTAGGTGTTCTGAGGCGCCTTCAGAATTTTTTCACTCCACCCAGTTGCTTGCTCTGTATAGGGGTTTGTTTGCCCCTGTATGGAGTATGGGTCCCACATCTGGTGTAGTTCCACTCATACAGTTCCCTTGAGAAGGTGGAGTCTAGGACTTTTTCGTCTTATCAACTCTTCTGCCCTCACTAATTCTCTCAATCTCTTTCTGCCCGTTGAATTGTTGCGTCGGTCTCTCTATACTATCGCTATTACAATTGAACACTGTTCTTCTGAACTCTCTCGTCGCATACTTCTCCATTAAAAAGAGCTTGTGTGACAATCCTTTCTACACACTCTCATCCTTTCTGTGTCCAACTCTCTGACCCCAGACTTAACCGCTATGCTCAATCTTACCTGTACTCTACTGGCAAAGTCTGGAAAATATTCCCTTCATCTATTTTTCAAGCTTTCCTATAGCTTACACACCTTCAAACACCCTGTATCGGAACATGTCGACCTTTTAAATTGACCCGATTTCTGGATTGTTCTTAGCTTTAGTGGTAACTTGGTGGGCCTCTGCCCTTTTACCAAGAGGTAAATATAAAATATAAATATATATAAAATATATAAAATATATATATATATATATATATATATATATATATATATATATATATATATATATATATATATATGTAAACATTCATTCATCTTAAAAAGTTTTTAAAAAAATTATTTTTTGTTACTTACCAATAAAAACATAAAATAAGTCTTTTCTTTACAACCATTTGGTTTATTTAAAAAGAAAATTCCAAAAATTGTTAAATTCACTAAACACATTTATCCTCTATATCTAATGTCAAAACACTGAGAGTTTGCCAACATGATTTTATTATTTATCTCATAAAAGAAAAAGAATTGATTCAGTATCGTAGCACGTGTGGATAATAATTTTATACGTTGCATATATACTGAAATTGAGGGGCAGGATAAATTATGCCTACCTAAGTACAATAAATATAAAATTTCTGCTTTTAAGCCTAATAATCAGATTAACCTTTATAATTTTGTTGGATTAGGTGCATATTATGCCCAAGAAGGAACATTTTACTCGAAAACATTGAAGAACCTTTGTACAATGAAAACTTATTTATATAGTAATAATGATAATAATTATAATAATAATAAATAATAATAATAATAATAATAATAATAATAATAATAATAATAATAATAATATAATAATAATAATAATAATTATATATAATTATTAATTATTATTATATTTATTATATATTATATATATATATATTATTATATATTATATATATATATATATATATATATATATAATATATATATATATATATATATATATATATATATATATATATATATATATATATATATATATATATATATATATATATATATATATATATATATAACGGTAGAGTATTAATATCGGTTCGATATATCCTAGGTATATATATATATCTCTCTCGATAGGGCAATGCCCGTGATATATAAAAAAAAAAAAAAAAAAAAAAAAAATATATATATATATATATATATATATATATATATATATATATATATATATATATATATATATATATATATATATATATATATATATATATATATATATATATATATATATATATATATATATATATATATATATATATATATATATATATATATATATATATATATATATGTGAAAAACAAATATTGAAAATATTGCATACTTTTTTTTTAAAATTTCTTTCAAAATGTTTCTTGCAATATAAACGAAGGTTTGTACTCTCTGTTGCATTCCATTTCCAACCACATCGTACTAATAGAAATGTTCGAGCGGCAAGTGTGCACACACAATTCTCCCTTCCGTTATATTAAAGGATATGTTTGCAAAAGTTTTGCAATCACACAGTATTTTCTTCGTTTGGAATAACTAATCAAAATTGTATGACGTTTTTTATGGTTTTTTTTTTTTTTTACATTAAATAACGCTTCATTATAGTGTTATTATTAGAAGATGCAACTTATAAAATATTTAATCGTATTAAAAAAATTACGAAATAAATAGTAATAAATAGCTACTTGCATATAGTGGTGGTAGCACAAGCCTGCAACCACGTCACAAGCCGCCCCTGGTATGTATATATATATATATATATATATATATATATATATATATATATATATATATATATATATATATATATATATATATATATATATATATATATATATATATATATATATATATATATATATATATATATATATATATATATATATATATATATATATATATATATATATATATATATATATATATATATATATATATATATATATATATATATATATATATATATATATATATATACATATATAACAATATCAGAATTGGGTGAAAAATCAATAACAGGTTACAAAGGCCAAGATATTACTGTATAAAGTATTTGAAAGTTTGTCAATTAAAAAATGAAGTTAGGAAAATAGTAGGACGTATTTCTATCTTTGCCAATTTAATATATTTAAGAACGAGCTTAACGGTTAGGTCTGAGGTAAGAGAACTGAACAGAGAAGGATGATATAAAAGCGCAAAGCTCTTTAAAAAGTGCTCTCCTCAAAGGATGAAGTATGTTGTTGAAAGGGTCAGAAGAGCGATGACTGATGTAATGGTGGAAGTATGAAAGTAATGAACCAACATTTCGACTAGAAAATCATTAGAGCTAATTAAGTATATCATGAAATTGGATTAGTTGAAAAGTTATTGTCTTCACCATTGTTTCATCTGTGCAAGAACAATACCTCTATAAAATACAAGAAACTCTTGCAATGTGTGGAAAAACTTACGACATTTCATAACACACATCCTCGTAGAAATTTAGTGAGAGAAATGATGTGATCCTTATAAGAAAAATAAGAGAAAAGAAAACAACACCAAGACTGTTAAGGACAATAGAAGGTTGGAGTTTTATTTGTGAGTAAGGTTGAAATAGAATACGCAAACACATACGCACACAAACACACACAAATATATATATGTATATATATATATATATATATATATATATATATATATATATATATATAATATATATATATATATATATATATATATATATATATATATATATATATATATATATATAGTGAAAGAGAGTGTAAAGAGAATTATCATTAAA
>SEYY01013498.1:12500-15000 GCA_009176605.1 Armadillidium nasatum
AAATATTTTTAATGGAAAAAAGATTCTTTTCTTCTTCTTCTTCTTCTTCTTCTTCTTCTTCTTCTTCTTCTTCTTCTTCTTCTTCTTCTTCTTCTTCTTCTTCTTCTTCTTCTTCTTCTTCTTCTTCTTCTTCTTCTTCTTCTTCTTCTTCTTCTTCTCTTCTTCTCTTCTCCTTCTTCTTCTCTCTTCTTCTTCTTCTTCTTCTTTCTTCTTCTTCTTCTTCTTCTTCTTCTTCTTCTTCTTCTTCTTCTTCTTCTTCTTCTTCTTCTTCTTCTTCTTCTTCTTCTTCTTCTTCTTCTTTCTTCATTCTTCTTTTCTTCTTCTTCTTCTTCTTCTTCTTCTTCTTCTTCTTCTTCTTCTTCTTCTTCTTCTTCAACTATGATTTACATGATGCAATGCGGAAGGTGAGCGATTAATAAAATTCTTAGGTAATAATTTTCTATTTCTAATAACCGACTGCCCAACGAGAGGGGATAATATTTTAGACCTGCTAATAGTTAGACGCTTAAATTTGGTAAGAAGTTTTGAGGTTATTGAACCTATTGGAAAAAGCGATCATAATATGATTAAAATTATTATTAATATTTAAAAGCAAAATATATAACAATCATTTGAGAATTCCAGATTTTAAAAATCCTAATTTTAATGGTTTTAAAGATGGTTTATCTTCCTACGATTGGGATGAAATATTATTAGAAAATATTAATATAATGTGGAATTCTTTTCTACAAATATTTAATGAAAAATAAGTTTTTGTCTCATATAAAAATGAAGCGAACTTTTACAATTTAGAAACCAAGATGATGTAGCAATGAAATTAGGAACTTTTTAGGTAATAGAAACAGAGCTTATAAACTTTGGAAATCTTCTCCTACTGTAGATAATAATAATATTTACATAGCTTGGCGTCGAAACTGAAGAAGATTAATCAGATATTGTAAAAAAAGAAACTTTAAAATTAAAATTGCTCGAGAAAGTAAAAATAATCCCAAAGAGATTTACAACTATTTAAATAATAAAAGTTCATATGGAATCAATTGGACCAGTTTTGGACAATGACGGAAATCTAAAATCAAACAATGTTGATGTGGCAAACGTTTTAAATTATTTTTTTACTTCAGTTTTTAAGAAAGAAGACCTAGAAAATGTTCCTAGCATGCAAGATATAAAAGATTTTCATATAGACAGTATTCTTGATACATTTGAAATTTTAGAAGAGGGAGATGCTTTCCAAACTGATAAATTATTAATAAATAAGTCCCCTGGACCAGATGACTTCTACCCGGTATATCTTAAAAACTTAATAGATATATTAGTGAACCCTTTGACAAAGCTCTTAAACGAGTCTCTTCAATATTTTCTCCTATTTTTAAAAATGGTGATCGTAAGCTTCCTAATAACTACAGACCAATTAGTATAATTTCTAGAGTTGGCAAAATTTTTGAGGCAATACTAGCGAGTAGATTAGTGGCACATCTTGAAGATCACACGAGTTTCTCGATAATTCTCAGTATGGCTTTAGAAAAAAATAGATCATGCTTAAAAAATTTACTAGAATTTTTTAATGAAACTTTTTACAATGTAGATAACCACAAGCTTTATGATGTCATTTACTTAGACTTTCAAAAAGCATTCGATACTGTCCCTCATCAAAGACTATTGAAAAAACTAGGGCTCATGGATTCTGAGGAAAACTTTTAAATTGGATTAAAAATTGGTTATTGATCTACGTCAATGTGTCGTAATTAATGGTGAATGCTCAGAATGGGCGATTGTTATCAGTGGTGTGCCTCAAGGATCTGTCCTGGGACCAATATTCTTTATTATATACGTAAATGATATAGATGAAAATCTATTAAGTAATATTTCGAAATTTGAAGACGAAGCAAAAATTGGAAATCGCATAACTTATGAGACAAATTATCAAGTACTCCAAGGTGATTGAATAAAATAGTCAATTAGGTCAAATACAGGGCAAATGAAATTTAATATTGATAAATGTAAGATTTTATATTTTCGAAACAGGAATATTGAATATAATTATGTTATAGGTGACTCAATTATCAAAGTTGTCGGTGAGGAAAGGATCTCGGAGTTTTTATCAGTAAGGATTTAAAATTTGCAAAACAGTGTGCTGATTCTGTTAAGAAGGGTAATAAAGTTTTAAGTTTCATTTCTAGAAATTTTGAAAATAAATCTAAAAATATAATACTTCCTCTTTAAAAATCGTTAGTTAGACCTCATCTGGAATACGCGGTACAGTTTTGGAGTCCATATCTCAAAAAAGACAGATAAAATCGAAAGTATTCAAAAAAGCACAACTAAATTAATACCAGAATTGAGAGGTAAATCATGTGTGCAATGGTTACGAGAACTGAATGTACAACGTTGATTATAAGCAATACTTTCGATACGACTTAAATGACCTAACACGTAGCAACGGAAACAGGCTATCTCACTAGCGATTTCAAAAAAAAAAAAACATAGCAAAGAATTTTTT
>SEYY01013498.1:17500-20871 GCA_009176605.1 Armadillidium nasatum
TCTGTGTTCTGCTACTACTTGAAGTATCAACAGGAGTCGCTCTTCATTCTTTGTTAATGTTTTATTGTATTCTTGGATTAATGGGAATCTTCACTCTGCAAAATCATTGGTAACTAATGCTGCTGTTTTAATTAATACTCCTTTCTGATAATCATCTCGTTCTTGCCATATTTCAGGGTCTGTATGTAAAAATGTTGTATAAATGTTCAATTTCTTAAAAAAGGCAATTGTCCGCCGTGTTGCAAAGTCTTGTAACTCGAGCTGGAAATTGATGTCTTTGGAATTGCCATCTCATTTGGAGGTGGGCATTCAGGTTTTCCACATCAGCCAGCTCCATCTATGATCGCTGAGACAATTTTATTTTTAATTTTCTTTGGCATTTTTGCTTTAAATAGTGAAAGTGCAATTAATTGTTCCGAAAGATACCAAAGGTATTGTAAAAGTTTATTTAAAGCAATATTTCCTACCTTTGCATCTAATTTCTCATTCAAATTTAAGGTGTCTAACAGATCAATATTATTCCAAGGATCTGCCACAGAATTAGATGTATCTATCCACATTTTTAATAAACCTTCATTGTAAATATACAAATTCCCTGAAGCCCATTCTCTTCTGTCTTTGTCAAATGAAATTTGTTTTGAAACATCCATACTTTCAGGGAATACATAACCTTCCTCATCCATCTAGCCATATGCATTGGTCCAGGAGCATGGAATCGGATGCCACCAGAAGGTACGCCACCAAGGAAAAAAATTACTAACTCAATTATTTCACTGTAATTTCACAGCAAATGCTTTCTTTCAATTAGCAATTTTATTTGCCCATTCTATAATATCCTCTTTAATATCAAATAATATTTCTGCCAGTGTAGCTCACTGAAGTCCAGTGATGAAGATATTTTCATCAATATTTTTCCAAATAGATTGAAATCTCTTGAATAGGAGAAATTCAGGACCAGAAGTAGCACCAAGAACCTTTGAAGAATCAGCTCCAAGATGTGATGCCGGCATGGAAGATATAGTAAATCTTTTTGGAGCTTATCTTCAATTAATATGCAATCTCCTTTTATGACGACCAGTATTTGAAACCGTTGTATCAGAAGACATACCAACGACTTGATCAGTAAGATTTCATTTTTCAATTGCTTTAACTACAGCATTAGTCATATTGACTCCTGTTCCACTTTCTAATTTTGGTACATCCAATAATTGTGTTGTGTTCTTTCCATGATACCAGAATTGGAAGCCTTTCAACATGTTCTTTTGGTGTTATTTCCCGAATGAACTTTCCATCCCAGTGAACTATCAATGTGGTCTCTGATTTGAATTTCTTTCTTTAAATGTGTTGCTATGTGTTTTCTTTGTGAACTTCGTTGACGACGAATAGAAGACTGATTTATATTTATTTTGTTTACATCATGGCCTAAAAATCAGGCAGTTTCGGTTAGGAGATAAGTAGAACCTGATGATGTTGATTCTGACTCTTTTCACTTTTTTACACTAAGGAGAATTTACTCCACCTACAGCTCCTTAAATATTTTTATCCTCATCATTTGAATCAATTTTTAATATATATATACTATATATATATATATATATATATATATATATATATATATATATATATATATATATATATATATATATATATATATATATATATATATATATATATATATATATATATATATATATATATATATATATATATAAATGTTTAATCCAGGTAATTATAATAAAATATTTTCTTACATAATCATATATTTCTATGGTGAATGGTGGAAAATTGTGCAAAAGTTCATCACGTTTCATTCAGAATGTCTGGTTTTCTGAGTATTCCGGCTACGTTCGAGAATGAAAGTCAGGTCCTCTAGTAAGGGACACATGCACCAGCCAAAACAAAAAGGGAAAGTGAGCTGGGTTTAGACCGACATTAACATAAAACTTTGTGATCCATTTGCAAGATGTTCCTATTGATTTAACTCATAATAATTTTGGCTACGGAGTTTTTTCCTAAAATACAAAAAATTGGTGAGGTAGGAGCAAAGTAATTAAACTATTTGATTTTAAGGACCACCCTATTATATATATATATATATATATATATATATATATATATATATATATATATATATATATATAATATATATATATATATATATATATATATATATATATATATCGCACACTGAATATACAAAAGAAAATGTTTTGCTCTCCCAAACTTCTTTCACCTTCTTTAAACTTTCGTTTTTTTTTTTGTTTTTTTTTTTCGAGTAAATAAATAAATAAATAAATAAATAAATAAGTTTTTATCACTGAAAATTTTTTCAACTTGTCGTTATTATAATAGAATCCTCTATTCATCAAACTAAATTTTACAATAGGTGTTTGTCAATGCAGTGAGAGAAATACACAACTGATGGCAATTTTTAAAAGAAAATGTTAATAATTCTAAATGGAGAAAGTAGCAACTAAATGAATGCTAACTTATATCGTCCTTTACGCATCATATAATATTAAAGACGTAAAACTATAAATATCTTAAAATGGCAAAAAGCAAACAAAGAACGTGAAAAATACAAGCTTTTACTCCCAAAAATAAACTACCCTCTAATAATACAGCAGAAGGTAAAGACTGCAGAGAAATTTGATTCCTCTTTAAGGAATTCCGTCAGTAAAAAAGCTTTAGAGGTAATCCTCAATCTACAATCTACAGATAATAATAATAATTTTATTTTCAGTACATAAAATTTGTGAAAATGCATATTTATTAGTTAATATCTGAGACGCGTGTGATATTTTTGTGATTGATATTGAATTACATTTTCATATATATATATATATATATATATATATATATATATATATATATATATATATATATATATATATATATATATATATATAATATATATATATATATATCTTAATGTCTCAAACTACAACTTTTTTCACAATTTCCGACTAAATGGTGGAGTCTGTGCCTATATTAACATTAACACTCCTGTGACACGTCTCGTAAATCTAGAATCTCTTAATTTCGACGTTTTATGGCTTAAAATCTGTCTTCCTACTACTACAATTATCTTGAATTTCTGCTACTGCTCCCCTAATGGAACAGATTTTCCAGTTCTTTTCCAATATCTTACTACTTCTCACGAGACTGTTACTTCTTCTCATCCAAATGCTGAAGTCCTCTATTTAGGGGATTTCAACGTACATCACACTGAATGGTTGGGCTCCTCTCATACTGATACAGGTGGGAGGAGGCCAAATCATTCAGCATTCTCAACGATCTGGAGCAGTTGATTAGGGAACCCACACACATTCCAGATCGTCCTAACCAATTCTTGAATACACTTGATTTAT
>SEYY01013499.1:0-15000 GCA_009176605.1 Armadillidium nasatum
TTGGAATGAATAGAAGAAAGAGTGATCGCATATAGATGACGCATTCAAAATATATTTATCAAAATATTTATATTAAAAAAGTAGAAATGTTTCTGAAATATTTAACTCTAAACATTTTGGACTAACTAACCAAACTTTAAATTTTTTTTTTTTTTTTTTTTTTTTTTTTTTTTTTTTTTTTTTTTTTTTTTTTTATTTATTATTATATATATATATTATTATTATATAATATCTATATATTATTATATATTATACTATATATATATTATATATTATATATATATATATATGTAGTATAAACTTTGATTAAATCGTTGAAACTAAAAAACCGGCAATGAAAATAATGATAACTATTTCTAAGCAATATGTAATTTATTAAATTAAAGAAATTATGAAATTCGGAGGTAGGACATGTGAACACGGTGATTGTGTTCGGATGAGAATCCATTCCCTTGTAAGTTGGACTTCATAATAAATATTTTTGGGTCACAGGATGATTCAGTCGTTGAGATGATGGACACGATTCTTGAAAGAAAGGAAGTAGGTTCGATCCACAGAAACAATACCTTTATTTGTTTTAAATCTATTATAATGAAGTTTCCTTAGCAATGTTTAATTTTTAAATAAATAACTTAAGATCGAGAGAAGGTCTTGCATAAATCTTGATATTTTTCAAATGGGAATTCATTTTCGCTTATAAACTGGACTAAGTGGTTAAGACAACTGATTAGACTGTCGAACGCAGGGGTGTCGGGTCAAACCCCAGAGTGAACATGCATGATTTTTTGATCTACATATATATATATTATAATATATAAGATATATATTATATCTATATATATAATATATATATAATTATAATTATAATATATATATATATTATAATATATAGTATAAGTTGATTCATTTTAGAAGCACCATTAAGATAAATTATGTTCGCATTGCTAATGACAATAATTGGAGTTACAAGTTTGAGGACGTGTCGCTGTCTCATTATTTTGTCGCAGCTTCATTATATTTTATTCATTATAAATTGTTCGTTTATTTCTTTATAATGAGAGTGATAAAAAATAAGCGTATTAAATATATGTATTTTTAACTTCTTTTTAGCATCCATAATAACAGATTTTAATTATTTTCTTCTAATATTTGGAAATTTACAGTATTAATGAGGGTATATATTATATTTTTTATAATATTATATTATAAATATAATATATAAATTATATTATATATAATATATATAATATATATTTATATATATATATAATTTTTATTATATATTTTATTATTAATATATAATATATATTAATATATATATAATACTTTTAACAATACTTTTATAATAACTCGCTATCTATTATTCAAAAATAAAAACCACTAAATAAAACAATAAAAAAATTTATTAAATTAAATTTAAGGGAATTAACTAAGTGCTAAAACCATAAATAGAAGAAAAAGGAATAAAAATTTAAAACGCACTATATTTCGGGGATCGAACTACGCCCCCTCTTCCGATGCGATCAGGTTAAAAGAAAAGTTAAGACAGGAACGCAAATAGTCTCGGTGCTAGCTTATAAAGAGGCAACGAAGTGACAAACAAATGAAGAAACAGAAGGTAAAGGCGCAGGTGTCTAGAAAACTAGTTTCAGAAAACTAGTTTCTTATAAAATATTAAGCCACCATTTCATACTTCCTAGTTTCTTACTGAACCTTAAATCATTATTTATCTCCCAGTTTATTTACTGTATTATGTCATCATTTTTTAGTTCTCCCAGTTTTCTCATATCCCAATTTGCTTACTGTATTATGTCATCATTGTTGAGTTCTCCCAGTCTTCCCACAAATCATTATATTATTATATCTCCCAGTTTGCTAAAATTCATTACAAAAAAATTGAAATGACTCTGGTAAAGACATAATAAGTTTGAAAAATTTTAAATAATTATTAAAATAATTCATAGTCTTATAAAATTCCTTAATTTCATTAATAAATTAATTACATAAGAAAGAGGGAACCCCAGTCATTTTGATCTCCCCCCAAAATCCACTGAAAATATCCAAAAAAAAATTGCATCACTCTTTTTTTTTATCGCTGATGATATAGCATGGAAAAAAGAGAGACCTAGATACCACCCTATACCAAAAAGATAGAATTTATTCTAACATTTTTAAAATAAGATATAAATGCAAAAGAGCATTTATTGGCCAAAGTTTTTTTATTTTTACAGTTTAATGTGCACCAACTAAAACTATAGTACAAGATTCGCCTTCAAGAGCCCTTATCAACTATCCGAAAGAAGCTTGGAGTGCCTGCAGTTTACTGTCTACCTCAAGATCTGTGCTGAAGAAAGAAAACCAAATTTGTTCAGGTGGGATCAATGTATTGGTTATTACCTCTTTCTTAATTTGCTCAAAAACCCATAAAAAAATATAACTCTGTAAAGTATTAAACTTTTGAAGTAATTCATGGTTAAAGCCTGATTTTTTTATATTTAGTTAATTTTCATATATATATTTAGGAGAGTCATGACAATTTAGTAATTATAGTTACCCAATTATTTTGCGTTAAAGCTTCTAAAATCACCTGATAGAAATAATATAAAATTAGATTAGTCCCTTGATTACAATTTTATGTGCTGAAGTTTGATAGCACCATTTTTTACCATTTTTATGAGTTGTATACAGTTCCAGTATTATCTTATTTTTATTTTTTTTTACTTTACCATTATTTCGTTGAGTTGTTATGATAGGGCTCATCTATATTATTTAAGGTGTTTTGGGAAAAATATTTGCAACTATAAATTGCACAGTTAAGTACCTCACAATATATTTAAAGTTTATATATATGTACTTTCTTTAAAGAAGGTTACATATTGTTATTGCTCATATAGCATATTTATAGGGTATTCCATATTCATTTACAGGGGAGTTGAAGATATATGAAGTCATCCCGTACTAATCCACCAACTTGACCGAGACAGTCCAGAATATACAGCAGTATTATTATTATCATTATTATTAGTATTATTTATTATCATTTTTATTGTTAGCATTAATATAGCAAAAAATTAATTTTAAAAATCTTTTTTTGCCTTCAAAAATTAATTTATATTTTGCTTTATATTTTTTGCTAAAGTATGATGGATAAAAGATTTTTTTTGGACTTCTTCGAAATTATATTTTTTATAAAATTTTTAACTTCATAAAAAATTTTCAACTAGCAGGCGCATAAATAATAAAAACACATAAATGAACTGACACAAACTTAAACACACACGCCAAGATACAAATCTTTAACATACATGCATGCACACAAACTTTTGTATACATACAAATAAACACACATACATATATACATACATACACATACTCATATACATTATCATGATGAATAAACACAACATACATAATTACATAATTCATGAATAAAAAAAACAAAAAAAAAAACATTTACTCATACATACATATACATAAATACATACATATACATAAATTCATACATACATACATACATACATACATACATACCTATAAACACACATACATATATACATATATTCATACACATATACAGACATACATACATACACATATACATAAAAATACACATATATGAATTTGTATACATATAAACACACACTTAAGCATACATACACATGCATATACAACATACATACATACACACATATATACACATATATACATATATACATACACACATACATACATATTTATATACATACACATAAACATATACACATACATACAATCATAAATGCATTCACATACATATACATATTAACATACATATGCACACATCACAAACATATGCACATATATGGACATACACACATATACACACATACTTCTACATACATACACACACAACTAAAAGAGGTTAAAAAGCAAAAATAAAAGAAAAACAAAAAACAAAAATAAAACAAAAACAAAAATTAAAACAAAAGCAAACAAAAGCTGAAAAAAAAAAATCATAAAAGTGTCTTTAAAAAATTAAAAGTAAAATCATCTAGTTCAAAGAAACCGGTGGAAGAATTAAAATTGTTACTATTTTTTATAAAAAATAATTCAACTAGTCTTAAGATATTTTTATTTTTAGAAAGATATATGAACCGAGAACTGTCCCAATTGATAATGTGATTTTCAGTGATATGTGCAAAAAAGGCATTACTCAGATTGTCTTTGGATATCAGCTTTATGCTGTGAAATGCTTTTATTATTTTTATTATTTTTATTGTTTATTTAGTGGTTTTGTGTTTATTTTATATATATATATATATTATATATATATATATATATATATATATATATATATATATATATATATATAGTATATATATATATATATATATATATTATATATATATATATATATATATATATATATATATATTCGTATGGTGGGGATGTTGGAGGTTGAAACCTCCCCTAAACTTTCATAAACCTTTTACAGAAGAAAGTGGAAGACAAAATGTATTGAGAAAGGAACAAAATTTTAAAATTCTTTACCGAAATAATGTATATTCAAAAAATAAGTTTTCAGAAATAGATTTTATCTTTTATTTTTACAATTACACACACATTTACGCACACACACATCACACACACACACACATACACACACATATATATATATATATAATATATATACATATATATATATATATATATATATATATATATATATATATATATATATATATATATATATATATATATATATATATATATATATATATATATATATATATATATATATATATATATATATATATATATATATATATATATAATATATATATATATATATATATTATATATATCTTGAAGCTGATAATATAAGTGGAACAAAATCAGAGATGAAAGACTGGAAATAAGCTCCATAGAAAAAGAGAAAATTCATGAGTGAAAAATTTTAAAATATTAATTTAATCTGTAAAATAATAATTTAATCAAATAACTAATTTAATAAATTAATTAATTAAACAACATAAAAAATTACTGATGAAAAATAGGCTGAAAATCATAGGTGGAAAAATAGGATACAAAGCTGGAGGTAAATTTTAAAGATACGACGGCAGTAATTATGAGAAATGTTTTAACCAATGAAAATAAGAATAATTAATAATTAATTTATTTCTTTTAATATAAATTAATAATCAGAAAATGCGAAAATAATTACCTTTAATAATTTGTGTAAAAATATGTCTGAGCCAAAAGGTTTACATAAGATATTAATATAATCACCGAATATTTGTTTAAATCACGTGACAATTCCAAATTCGCTGAAGCGAAAATTAAAGATTGACATTTGAAGATGTAAATTCTGCTGCAGCGAGCTTAAAGATTGTTCAAGCCGGATTTAAGGATCTTGATCAGTGGTAAACTTCGTTTGAGGGATCTTCGAGATCTTTACAGAGTTGTAACGGTGGAACGAACCCTGTTTTCTTTTTTAGAAAATAATTTTTTTTTTAAATTACTTGAAATATATTGCATGAAATCTTATGAAAAGAATTTTGAAAATCGGCGTCTCTAGGAGGTGCCCTAAAAATCGAGTTTCATTTAAGCAATTATCAGGACCAGGGACTCCCTCTCATTTGCTTAACTATTACGTCACTTGAAGAGTTGCATATGAGAAAGTATTGTGCACTTTCAATACCCTGCAGTTGTGCAAGAGAAGTTGACTTCATTTAATTATACAAAGAAAAAAAATATATATATATATATATATTATATATATATATATATATATATATATATATATATATATATATATATATATATATATATTATATATATATATATATATATATATATATATATATATATATATATATCGAAATAGCAAGGCCTGTGTGAGAGTGAACAGAATGGAGACTGAGTTTTTTTATGTAAATAATGTTCTGAGACAGGGTTGTGTAATGTCTCCGGGGTTATTTAATTTATTTATTAATAAAGTGGTTAGTAAAATGGATAGGTAGGAAAAGGGGTGAGAATGAGGGATCATGATGGTATGTGGGATGCAAATGTGTTGATGTATGCGGATGATGTGGTACTTTTGGCTGAAACACATGAAAATTTGAAAGTATTGGTGGATGAGTTTGTAAAGGGTTGTGATGATTTGGGTTTAAGAGTAAATGCGGGTAAAAGTAAAGTGCTGTGGATGAAAAATGGGAGGGAGGGGAGAGGGGTGTGGTTGAGGGAGATGATTTACAAATTAAAGTAGGTAGGGAGAAATTGGAGATAGTCACTGTATTTAAGTATCTGGGGGTGATTTTTGGAGAGGCTGATGTAAGTACGAGTGACGAAGTTAGTCATAGAATAAGAGAAGGGGAGAAGGTGTTAGGCGGTTTGAGGGATATTTGGGATAGAGGAATGTTACCAAGGGAGGTGAAGGTGAGAATGTTTGAGGGATGCTGTATACCGGTGGTTATGTATGGGAGTGAAGTATGGAGGTTGAACGCTAGAAAGAGGAAAAAAATAGAAGTTTTCGAAATGAAAGGTCTGAGAGCGGTTTGTGGTGTTGGTAGAAGAGATAGAGTCAGGAATGTTAGAATAAAAGAAATGTGTGGATGGAGAAAGAGCTTGGTTGAGAGAGCTGAACAAAGTATGCTGAGATGGTTTGGACATGTTTGTAGGATGAATGAAGAGAGATTGGCTAAAAAGGTATTTGTTTCAGAAGTGGAGGGTGTAAGAGATAGGGGGAGACCGAGGGGAAGTTGGATGAGTAATGTCAGGGAGCTGTTAAGGGATAGAGGAAAGAATTGGGAGGAGGGTGTGCGGTTGACAGAGGATAGGAATGAATGGAAAAGACTGGTGAAAGGATGAGTATTTGGATGAATGTGGCCTGAGATAGATACCACCCCACGATTGTGGGAAAGGTTGTAAGTAAAAAAAAAAATATATATATATATATATATATATATATATATATATATATATATATATATATATATATATATATATATATATATATATATATATATATATATATATATATATATATATATATATATATATATATAATATATAATATATATATATATATATATATATATATATATATATATATATATATATATATATATATATATATATATATATATATATATATATATATATATATATATATATATATATATATATATATATATATATATATATATATATATATATATATATATATATATATATATATATATATATATATATATATATATATATATATATATATATATATATATATATATATATATATATATATATATATATATATATATATATATATATATATATATATATATACATATAAGCTTGATAAATGATTCCGATTACTAATACTTCTGTAGGTTTAATTTCAGAAATAAAATACGTTGATCCAACCGCTTTAAATTATCTCATAATTTAAGTTTCAGATCCAAATTGTGAATTAGAGAGAGAGATGAGCTACAAAATCTCATTTACATTTTCTCTTTGAATTCCATTCTTACGTTATTAGTACATAAGATAATTATTCATTTGCAACCTTTATTTGATGTTCATGCTGTAAAATAACCTTTTTTTCTTATTGTTCTAATCTACATGGAGAAAATGTAATTCGAAAGAAGAATTGATATTAAAATTTATAAGAGAATAGGATGTAGGGCGTAGTATGTAGGATGTAGGATGTAGGGCGTAGGACGGTAATTTCAACTTTAGCGATTTATTGAACTCGGGTTCCTTATTTCAATCAATATAAATTCTCAAATTTCATTAAATTAGTAGATGATAAGGGTTCCCATTCTTTTAATTTATTTTCCCGTTTATGGGCTTCCTGGAACACCTCATATAACCCACCCCCCTCCCCCTCCTACCCAACCTCTATAAAGAGAAAATTCCATTTTCATCTAAAATCAAACACGGTTAAAAATAAAGAGCTTTCAGCGAAGGAAAAAAAAAAAAAGGAGGAAAAAATTTCCGATTACTTTTAAAGAAAATTCTGATAAAGAACGAATGAGGGAGAAATAAAATAAGAGTTAAAATAGAAAAAGTTCTCGAATATATAGTCGAATAAGCCGAAAACTTTAGCCATTCGTCTACGCTTGAAGGCTTTTACGTATATACGAGGCAATCCAAGTATAAGAATATGTATATATTTACTTCCATAGCTTCCATATTCGCAATTTCAAAAGCTTTGAACGACTTTACTTACGAGTCTAATATATTAAGGGTAACATTATTGTTATATAAGTTCATTTCAATTTATTTTAATGATCTCAAGCCAAAATAATTCTTAAAGACTCTTTCCTCAAGGTATAAAGAAGAAACATTATTCTTTATCTTGCACAATTTCTTCTATAAAAAAAAGAAAATAAAAAAAAAAAAAGAAAAGATTGATGCAATGCACAACTTTATATAAAATTGGTTTAAACATTTGTTACTTTTCTTCTCTTAAACTTACCCCATTTAAGTTAACTAATTAAAGTTTTTATATCTTTAAATATTAAGGATAGTCAGAAAAATACTTATCGTTATCGCATCGTAACCCTATAGTGGTATTTGTAGGGGTTGGTTCCACCCCTTTTGCAGATCTTAGGTAGAAATTACATAGAACTTCGATTATTCGAATAATGCAATTTCCATTGGGTCCGTATTGGAAAAAATAATAATAATACAGATATTTTCTTCATGTTCTAAAAAGACTATCCTTGAAGCTAGTGCATTCCCCCTTAGACACATCAGAATACAAACACAACATTTTATCACATCATCACATTATTTCCTCAGATGAAGCAATATATTTCATAATTTCTCTTAATACAGCGATGTAGTACACAATTTAAAATACTAACCAGCTTTTTTTTTAGCTTTCTTGATTCAATGACTATAAAAATGGTGATGACTAATAAGGAACTGAAAGGTGATAATTACCAGCATTTTGCCACTACGATATTTAACTACCCATCCAAACCCTCAAAGAATTTCCGAAGGATCACGAAGTAAATTTAATTAAAAAAATATATATATATATAATATATTATAATCATCCAAATTTGAATTGATTTTTTATTTTATTTTTAAACTTCATAAGATGTAAATAGTCTGCACTCCTTTTTGTGTGTGTGTGTTTTGCATCCAATAATAATCCCATTTCCTTTTTATATTTCCTGAATTAAATTAAAATTAAATTTAAAATAAAATTAAAAGAAAAAGTTCAGTTGCTTATGTTTTTCTTATTCAGAGGATTATTAGAATTATTGGTGGTGGTAGTAGTAGTAGTAGTAGTAGTAGTAGTAGTAGTAGTAGTAGTAGTAGTAGTAGTAATAGCAAAAAAAATCCTAAAATTATTTTTTTATATTTTAAAGGCTGCCCTAATTAATAATAATAATAATAATAATAATAATAATAATAATAATAATAATAATAATAATAATAATAATAATAATAATAATAATAATAATAATAATAATAATAATAATAATAATAATAATAATAATAATAATAATAATAATAATAATAATAATAATAATAATAATAATAATAATAATAATAATAATAATAATAATAATAATAATAATAATGATGATGATGATGATGATGATAATAATATTACTTCAACTTTGCACTTTATAAAATGTCACAACGAAAAAATGGAAGAAATTGTGGAGACAAATTTTTCAATTATTATCTAATAAGAAAAATAAATTAAGAAAGTTCCTTGTTTATGAATGACATCTTTTCGACATTGAAAAATTTTTGTTATTTTGGTCACTTGTTTGGTAAGGGTCACGGGTTCTATTCACGGAGAGAAACTTTCCAAAGAAATTTGTATCCATTTTTTATTGGACCCATTTGGGAATGGATGTGGTGGCAGACACCACCCCACGATTGTGGGAAAGGTTGTGAGAGTAAAAAAAAAAAAAAAAATTTTTTTAAATAATAATAAAAATTGGGTAAAAACTTTTATTAACTTTTTCAGATCAAAATAATGATGATTAATTTCTTAAGGTTGAAAAGCATATCAGATCTTAATTCAGAAAGAAACAAATTTAATCAATTAATTTATTAAACTAATTTCAGAAAAGAACTAAATTAATTAATTAAAATTAATTAATTAATTTTGAAAATATATTTGATTAAGTTTTGATCTTTTTTATTTATTTATTTATGTCTTCAAACCAAAAAAAAAAAATTTTAATTATTTAATTAATACGGCAAAAGAAAATAAATTAAAGATTTTTATCAACATTTTTTTAAAACAATATTTTCCATTTTGTCTTAACAAACGATAAAGATTCTAATTAAACTATAATTATAAATATAATGATTCTTATATATATATATATATATATATATATATATATATATATATATATATATATATATATATATATATATATATATATATATATATATATATATATATATAATATATATATATATATATATATATATATATATATATATATATATATATATATATATATATATATATATATATATATATATATATATATATATATATATATATATATATATATATATATATATATATATATATATATATAGGTTATAAATCATTTTCAACAAAATTTAAAATAAAAGTAAAACTAATTCAAAAAAAAGTTTTTGATATTAAAATTTTCCCTTTTTATTCACAGTTTATTAAATGTTTGTTTGTTTTTTCAAATTTCTATTTCTGTCGACTAAACGAAGCCAGATTCCAATGGTGCTAATTTAAAGGAATTATCAAAGCAAATCCAGCCATTATTGGAGCCCCGAAAAGCCTCATAACAAGCAATGATGATCCCAAAACGATGGATTATTTGCTTTGCCTAAATGAATGAGCAAAACAATCAGTGGCTTTGATTCGACTTCCAAATGAGGCCAACAAGAATTAACTGCGAGAGGATTACGCACACAATCAATCCTTTTCATTATAATGAGTTGTGAGTGTGTGTGTGAATATGCGTATATATATATATATATATATATATATATATATATATATATATATATATATATATATATATATATATATATATATATATATATATATATATATATATATATATATATTAATAAAGGAATGTATAAATTTACTTCCATAGACGCAAATTCCTATTTGCATACAAAACTGAATAGGAAGATTAGTTTACATAATAGGAAGTTGGAAAATATGTTTTATACTAAATAATTAATATATATATATATATATAATATATATATATATATATATTATATATATATATATATATATATATAATATATATATATATATATATATATATATATATATATATTTAACCTTCTACTATTCTTGGTTACTTTCATATCTTTAAAAGTATGTACGAGCATAGGTAGAATTACCCAAGGGATTCATTTCTCAAATATATATATATATATATATATATTATATATATATATATATATATATATATATATATATATATATATATTATATATATATACGTGTGAGTGTGTGTGTATTTTGAACCGGACTTATGATAAAAGAGAAGAAATTTGAATGATTTACAACCTGTCACCTTGGAACTGAGTGAAAAACATTCATGCAGCCTTAAAATTTACTTGTATATATATATATATATATATATATATATATATATATATATATATTATATTATATTATATATATATATATATATATATATATATATATATATATATATATATATATATATATATATATATAAAGAATTTGTTCTTCTAGCTTGTAAGTGAAATTAAGCTGCACTAATAGATTTAATTAAAGATAATCTAACTTTCGGTGGAACGATCTGAAAATTAGCCTTTAAAAATGTTAAGAATTGGGAGAGAACTGACAAACACTTAAAATAATGTTATTTTTCTACGTTTGATGCAAATAAATGCTTAAGACAATAGAAGGGAAAATGGGGAGGCTCTTTAGAGTCAGACCTAATCATCCTCCATAGCTTTAGTTCCAAAAAATAAAAATAAAGGAAAAAAAAGTTGAGGATTTAACAGTACTCCTTGTTGAGGTGGGAAGCGAATAGGAAATATTTTAATTTAGACATTTGTAATAATTATGACGTATTATTATCGTTATTCATAGTACAATGACATTGAATCCCAGATATGTTTAAAATAAATGAAATATGATAATCAATAATCCTTTGTTCTATTAATTTCATTTACATCATCTATCTCAGGCAATGTAAGGTATTATTGCGCCTCTCCCTTTTCATTCTCTTGAATTATTTATTTCAAGAATATGAACACTTGATGTTTTTATTCTCCTCTTTCTTTCAAGTCTCGGACTCTCCCAAGTCATGTTTGTCTGCTTGAAAGCTCCCTTTATCAGTTGCCTTATTTATGAAGCCCTTCTAAAGGTCTTGTTTAGACCATAAAGATTCAGAGAAATATGAACTCATTCAAGCAATGACTTACTTCCCTCCTCATTTCCACTTTTGTTTCAAATGCTACTTACTCTTTATATATATATTTTTTATATGGAAAAGATCACTTGTTAATATTCTTAGACACGCACTGTGTTTTCTTCTTTTCTTTCTTTGTTATTTGTTTGGTATATATATATATATATATATATATATATATATATATATATATATATATATATATATATATATATTATATATATATATATATATATATATATATATATATATATATATATATATATATATATATATATATATATATATATATATATATATATATATATATATATATATATATATATATATATATATATATATATATATATATATATATATATATATATATATATATATATATATATATATATATATATATGCAGTATATAGTATATGACAGTACGTAGGCATGGTGTGTGCATGTATGTAATACGTATGTATAGTGTGTGTGTGTATGTATTTATGTATGTATAGTTTGTGCAGGTGATGTGTGTGTATAGAATGTAAAAATGATCTCTACAGACGAAAGATTAAGGGATGAAAGTATCGTGATGTATTTGACTCATATTAGAAGATAAATGTGCTTTGTTTAATTAAAGAACACCTTTCTCTCTTCACTTAATAAGTGAAACGACGCCAAAATTTCAATTTTGCAACTTTTTAAATATAAAATAGAGATTTCACTCTAAAATGAGAAAGTAATTTGTGAAGAAAAATAATATTTCTTGACTTTATAGTAATGTACAGTATTTGTTCTACCATTGCTGATAGTAATCGTAGTGGTAATAGTGGTAATTGTAATTATTATTTTAATAGTAATGAATATAATAATTAATGATAATAATAATAATAATGAAAATAATATTAATAATGAATAATAGTAATAATAATTAATGATAATAATAATAATAATAATAATAATAATAATAATAATAATAATAATAATAATAATAATAATAATAATAATAATAATAATAATAATATATTAATTATATAATAATAATAATAATAATAATGAAAATAATATTAATAATGAAAATAATAATAATACAAATAATAATAATAATGAAAATAATAACAATAGATATTACATCCATTTGTGATTTATTTCGATAAGTATATCCTTTTAGCAACTGTTTCTTTAATGAATAATTTCAGAGGTTTTGATATTTCAAAAGCTTGAGGAATGCTTTTAACTTCAGCTTATAGGGTTTAATCACAACGTTTTTTACCAATACAATGCAGAAGATCACATGTGACACATGGACGTTTTTGACTGCAAAATCACCAATATATTTTTTTAACAATAAAGAAATATCTTTGGGTCATTATTTAATAAATCTGATACAAAAAATTTTGCTGACGCATGAGGATTTTTATTATGTAACTGAAAAGAACTATATTAAATAAAAATAAGAAACAAAATCAGAAGCTCTATTAATGAAATCTTTCCTATAAATATTATTTTATCTGTACAAAGATATATTAATTAAACTTTAAATGTGTGAAGAGTTGGAGACTGGTGAGTCATTGACGAATTAATGCTAAAGGAATATATCTTTAGGTAATTTATTCAATACATGATCAGTCAGAGATTTACTAAAGGGAATAAGTAACTCATGTAAGGGTTATAATAATAATAATAATAATAATAATAATAATAATAATAATAATAATAATAATAATAATAATAATAATAAATAATAATAATAATAATAATAATAATAATAATAATAATAATAATAATAATAATAATAATAATAATAATTATAATAATAATAATAATAATAATAATAATAATATAATAATAATAATAATAATAATAATAATAATAATAATAATAATAATAATAATAATAAATAATAATAATAATAATAATAATTAATAATAATAATAATAATAATAATAATAATAATAATAATAATAATAATAATAATAATAATAATAATAATAATAATAATAATAATAATAATAATAATAATAATAATAATAATTAATAATATATAATAATAATAATAATAATAATAATAATAATAATAATAATAATAATAATAATAATAATAATAATAATAATAATAAACATGGAAACGTAAATTCAGTGTAAATTTTCTGCTCAATAAATTTAAATTTAAAAAAAATTTTTCCCCATTTATTCGCAACTAATGTTTTTGTTACTTTTTTCAGAAGAAAAAATGTTTCCTCGGCGACGTTTCGACTCTTCGTTCCACAACTTCGAAAAACATTTTTCGGTGAATTAACTTCTCGAAAGAGAATATTTGTTTTTCCAGTTAAAATTATAAATTATGAAACTCTCAATTAAATTTATAAATTATATTTTATTTATTTAAATTGAAAAAAGAAATTAAAACTGAAATGAAAGAAATATTTTTAAAATATATTTTTTCTGAGAAATTATTATATTAAAAATCAGCTTCTTTCATAATTTATGTTTTAAGTACTTTGTTTTCGTTCCCATCATATAATATATATATATATATATATATATATATATATATATATATATATATATATATATATATATATATATATATATATATATATA
>SEYY01013499.1:25000-30000 GCA_009176605.1 Armadillidium nasatum
ATATATATATATATATATATATATAATATATATCTATATATACATATAATATACGTATAAGGTAAAACTATGATTATACGTATATGCCAGTGATTGAATTTCTTTCAATTTCTTTAGAGTTTAGGCCAAAATATATATACGTCATATGCCAGTATTGAGTTATATATGGGACTTCAGATTATTACTTCGCCTATATATTTATCCTTCTTATTGAGTTTGCTCTGAGTCACAAAATACATATTACAACTCTACGGATTACAAATTAATTTTGTACAAATTGTTTGCTAAAGAGAATTTTATAACTTCCTGTAATATTGCTTAACGACAGATCATTTCTTCTTCTTCTTCTATTATTATTATTATTATTGTTATTATTATTATTTTATTTATTATTATTATTATTATTATTATTATTATTATTATTATTATTATTATTATTATTATTATTATTATTATTATTATTTGATTATATTATTATTATTATTATTATTGAGTTTCGAAATTTAGCTGTCTTATTGCAGAGATTTTAATCAATCGCTATCTACTACCTTCATTTTGGTATTATTATTATCGGATTATTACTTCTCTTCTGCTTCTTTATTATTATTATTATTATTATTATTATTATTATTATTATATATTATTAATATTATTTTTATTATAGTTATTATTGTTATTTTTATCATCATTATTATTATTATTATTATTATTATTTATTTATTTTTATTCACCCCTCTCTTACAAATACTATCAAGAGCAATAGAATGTTAAAAGGAAAAAAAATATGCATTGAGGCATTATTTCTTCTGTATACAAAAAGGTCTACAATCGTTTTAAACTCTCTTTGTAGTAAGGTTGATTTTCTAAGACCTTAGAATAGAAATTTCAACCTTATAGTCGTCATTAAAAAAAGAGGAAGAAATGCGAAAAAAGATTTTAAGGCTAAAAGTTGGAATTTTTAGCCTAGAGCCTTTCCTTTTTTTTTTTTTTTTTTTTTTTTTTTATCTGGGGATCTTTTTGGCTTTTTTCCCCTAAAGTCAAAGTCTTCTCTCGCATGGAAAGATAATTGGTCTGATATAGATACGGAACAAGCGAAGATATCTTGTTAAAAATTAAAGGGCCAAATAAATATAAAAAAAAAAAAGAGAAGAAGAAGAAAACATTGCTTTGCAGTCTGTCTGTTTTCTTAATACAAATATCCGAGTGACCTTTATCTCTTCTCTTCTTCATTTACCTCTTTTTTCTTCTTCACTTTCTTTTGTTAATCGATTTGCTGATCCTGTTTGCCTGATTTCGCAAAGAGGCAAAGGTCGTTATTTATTCTTTTGATTAACAAACAAAAGAAAGAGATTTATTTACAGCAAACTTCCGAAAATAACATTTTCATGCTTTATGCCGAGATACATGTTTTCAGACAATGACTCCACTTCTAATTAATATCCTTCATATATATATATATAAATATATATATATATATATATATATATATATATATATATATATATATATATATATATATATATATATATATATATATATATATATATATATATATATATATATATATATATATATATATATATATATATATATATATATATATATATATATATATATATATATATATATATATATATATATATATATATATATATAGTTATATATATATATATATATATACTTAAATATCGCAAACGCTTCTTGTCAATATTACAACGGACTCCTCTTTCTCATTGCATTTGTCGAATTCGAAATTCTTTGAGTTGAATTCATTTAACTTACCTTTCCTTTCTAAACATTCTCTCAACATTTCTCTGATCAACTCTTTTACTCTTTATTTAGCCTCCAATGCCCACTCTTTTACTGATCTCAACTCTCTTACCCTTTACTTAGCCTCCTATGCTCACTCTTTTACTGATCCTAATTTACCGAACAGATAAAGTTTGGAAGCATTCTTTTTCTATTAATTACATAATTATATAATATATATATATATATATATATATATATATATATATATATATATATATATATATATATATATATATATATATTATATATATATATATATATATATATATATATATATATATATATATATATATAAAGTTATGCAAAGAATAAATATTGCATTATTTAAAACAAGGAATAAGATCTTTTTGAATTATAATAAAAGGAAAAAGAAATTGTACAAGAAAGATGAAGAAAGAAAGAAAATAAAAAAAAAAAAATAAAAAATTCGAGATTGTATTAAGCAAAGAAATGAAATATATTATTCCAGAAGAGTATCTTATTTTATATAAGAATTATCATATATAAGAATAATATTATTTCGATGTTTTATATATGATATTTGAGGATCACTTTTGTAATTAGATCTCAGTTAGATTATTTTGGGGATCATTTTAAATTTCCACCTTAAACCCAATTCTTTTTTCTTAGTATATATATATATATATATATATATATATATATATATATATATATATATATATATATATATATATATATATATATATATATATATATATATATATATATATATATATTAATATTAAGAGAGAGAGAGAGAGAGAAGAGAGAGAGAGAAGAGAGAGAGAGACGTATAACTAATTAAAAAAAACTTCATGTAATATTGTTGAAAGACAGATCAGTTTTATTATTATTATTATTATTATTATTATTATTATTATTATTATTATTATTATTATTATTATTATTATTTATTATTATTATATTATATATATATATATATATATATATATATATATATATATATATATATATATATATATATATATATATATATATATATATATATATATATATATATTTCGATCCGCTCTTGCGCATTCTTCAAGTCTAAACCACAAAATAATAAGGGTATAATTATTAAAAACATTTCTGAATTTCAAATTAAATTCTTAAATTTTAATTCAGATAAAAATATTTTTTTTAAATTTGAATCAAGAGTTGTTTAAAAACAGAAAATACCAAAGCATTTATAAATCTTAAATTAAAATATTTATTTTTATTGGTCTAAAAACAACTAACTGCTACTGCAGGTTGTAAGACTAAATTATTAAATAATAAAACTATTATTAGCTGTGTAAACTAATTATTACTAATTAATTAGGATCTGTTTTTAATAATACAAGGACTAAATTAATACTTGTCTGATGATGCTACGACAATCTTGAAATGCTGTATAGAGTACTTCCTCATAGGTGTGGATTCCTTATGTGTTAGAGAGCTTGTGACCCTGTGGCTAATTCCTAAATGTTAACAGACTCGGACTCAGAAAAATCCAGAAGCAGAGAAGAAAGATTGTATTTTCTCTCTCACTTGGTAATCTTCTGAGAGGTTTGGTGACCTTAGTTTCCTTCATAGTTTTTTTTACAACATCCCAGTTCCTTTCTCGGTATTGCTAAGGACGTTGTTCGCAATTGTGTGCATCGCATATCAATAGTTGATCCCATGCATATATGCAATATATATATATATATATATATATATATATATATATATATATATATATAATATATATATATATATATATATATATATATATATATATATATATATATATATATATATATATATATATATATATATATATATATATAATATATCTTTCTATCAACATACTTTCGGCTTAAGTTGAAAATTCAGCATTAGTATTAAGAATATAAAATTTAAAAAACACGAGATTGGATTGGGCGACAAGGCTGGATCATGAAGAATAGTTCTTCGCATGGTTCTAGGGTCTTTGATTCCATTTTAACCAGTTTTTTTTTTTTTTTTTTATGTCTTCCCATGCAAGACTTGCAGGAATTTTCCTTCAGTCGACGCCACCCTGCATCATGCGGGAATGGTATAAATGTATAAAAATAAATAATGTATAAAAATATATATATATATATATATATATATATATATATATATATATATATATATATATATATATATATATATATATATATATATATATATGATCTGAAAAGTATTTTTTTTAAATACCCAAAGCAATTCGTCTCTATGTGTTAAGAATAAAATTCCTCCGAATTTTGAAGAGCGGAGGACGTTTGAAACTATTTTTTATTTGACATTTTAAACTTTCTAAACTCGAATGCGTTTATGTTCTGCAAATTATATTTGAAGAGAAAAATTCTTCTGTATTTGAAAATACGAAGAAAAAAGAAGGAGGAATGCATCTCATTAGGAATGAGGGTTGCCAACATCAGCAGTAAATACTTGACTTTCGTCACAGTGAACATGGATCAGTTCTGGTGGAGGGGGATTTTATTTGGATTTTTGTTAGGACGAATTGACAGTTAAATAAATTTTCTTTTGCAAATTAGTTTGGCTTGAGAGAAAAAAAAATATAAATTTCATTTTATGTTAACGTTAATTCATAAAAGATATAATATTAAATGAATTCAAACTTTATGAAGTCTATGCTTATTTAAACTAAATTAGCAAAAAATACAACGTGATATCAAATAAAGAAAGAATATATATATATATATATATATATATATATATATATATATATATATATATATATACTATATATATATATATATATATATATATATATATATATATATATATATATATAATATATATATATATATATATATATATATATAATATATATATATATATATATATATATATATATATATATATATATATATATATATATATATATATACATATATACTATATATATATATATAATATATATATATATATATATATATATATATATATATATATATATATATATATAATATATATATACACATAAGCCCCTTTTTTCAATCTCCACAATATGAAGGCAAAGCGAAAATCATGGGAAACAAAATACATAACTCTCATTGATTTTTTTTTCTTTTTTTTATATATATATATAAATGAAAATAGTTTTGGAAACGAAGATGAAATGTGGAGAGATGGATGGTCCCATTAAGCTAATATATTTTCCCCGAAAGAAA
>SEYY01013500.1:0-2500 GCA_009176605.1 Armadillidium nasatum
TTTTCATCGTCATTGTCAAATTTACAAAAATCATTATCGTCATTTTGTGAGAACAAACTCCTTTCACCGACTCAGATTTTATTTACAAAAAATTCGTAGTACAGAAAATGCACTAATTCTCTTTCCTGAAAGTATATACAGAGCATTTACAACATACAGCTACTATTAGATTTTTCATAAGCATTTGATGGTGTTCCGCACAACTTACTCCTATATAAATTAGATATGTTTGGAGTTCCGAAGGATTCCGTAACCGGTTCCAGTCACATTTATCTGGTAGGACGCAATAAGTGAAATTACGAGATGCATCATCTTCCCTAGCTCTAATTTCTCAAAGGGTGCCTCAGGAATCTATTTTGGGTGTATTATTGTTTAAGATTTACAACCCTGTCATAATTCTTTACATTCTCAATACGCTGATGATTCCGCAGTTCTAATAACATATCGTAATATAGATACCCTAAATACAAGAGTAAATAACTTTTTAGAAAATGTTGCAACATGAGTAGAGACAAACAGGCTTACCCTTAATTTTTAACCCACAAAAAACACAATGCTTAATAATGACAAGACACATGTTAAAACTCCTATCAAACTAAATATCATGGAAATGATAGAATCGTAAATCAAGTCACATCTGCAAAGCTTTTAGGAGTTATTTTCTATGAGAAACTTCTCCTTCTAAGAAACACATCAATAGTCTTATTAAGCAAACTTGCATATGGTACCTATATATGCATTCTTAAAGATGAATAAAACATTTATTCCAAAATATATACTAATAAATCTATATTACAGCCTTGTTTACCCACACCTACTCTACAATTTACCGGTATGGAGATGTGCAAGTGTATACCTGCTACAACCTTAATGACTTAACACTATATAATATATATATATATATATATATATATATATATATATATATATATATATATATATATATATATATATATATATATGTATATGTGTGTGTGTGTGTGTGTGTGGTGTGTGTGTGTGTGTGCGAGTGTATGCATGTGTTTATATGACCGTTTATGTGGATGTGTTGTCTTTAGCTTTATGTTACTCATAAAATTTTAAAATTGCAATTATCTTAACATTTGCGAAAAAACAGTAGCGTTTTAAAAATATCCAAAGATATGTAACTAGTTATTAGTCTTAAAAATTATTGCAATTTTTTTTTTCGTGTGTGTGCATCTGTTTTTACCTTTTTGGGTTAATTTAAAAAAAAAAACAAAAAAAAACAACAACTTCCCCATGCCCCTAAATTGAAGCGATAGAAAACATGTCGAAAATATCAGTCCTGCATTCTGATGGCATTTGCTTGTTCTTCATTCAGAAGTCCTTATTATATATAAATAAAAATTATTAATGCAGAAAACTTCCTTTTATAAATAATACATAAGTCAAAGGACAAGAGGACATTAAGATTTGACTTATTTGACTCTAATAAGTCAAAGGACTTTAAGATTTGACTTATTTGACTCATATAAGTCAAAGGAGTTTTAAGATTTGACTCGACAACAGAAAAATGAAGAAATTCAATAGCCAAAAATGTTCTCCTTTTGTTCGTAAGATTTACGATGTAATAAAATATTAAACATGTAATTAAATAAACATTAAATATGAATCCTGAATTATTATTTATTAAGGATAACTTTTTATTTTTTATTTTTTAAAAATTTTTTATTTATTTATTTTTATTTTCAAGAACAGAAAGAAGACTTTTAATACCCAAATCTTTAACCTGAGTTGTAAACAAACAAACTAACATTGATTGAAGGAGTTACAATGTACTTTGATAACAACTTCGGGATAGAAATTAACAATTTTATAATTATATTATTTATTTTATTTATTATTATTATTATTATTATTATTATTATTATTATTATTATTATTATTATTATTATTATTATTGCTTATTATTATTATTATTATTATTATTATTATTATTATTATTATTATTATTATTATTATTATTATTATTATTATTATTATATTATTATTATTATTATTATTATTATTAATTATTATTATTATTATTATTATTATTATTATTATATTATTATTATTATTATTATTATTATTATTATTATTATTATTATTATTATTATTATTATTATTATTATATTTTATTATTATTATTATTATATATTATTACTTTTTTTTAAAATATATTAATTAGCTATTATTATTATTATCATTATTATGCATTGGTTATTCTTTTTTTTAAAAATAAAAGGTAAAAGATTCCAAACATTACAATATATATATATATATATATATATATATATATATATATATATATATATATATATATATATATATATATATATATATATATATATATATATATATATATATATATATATATATATATATATAATATAGAGAGAGAGAGAGAGAGAGAGAGAGAGTATTGAGAAAATAAGGTTAGTATGATGGTGGAAATGATAAAAGAGGAGGAGGGTGTGATTAAAATTGTTTAATTTGA
>SEYY01013501.1:0-15683 GCA_009176605.1 Armadillidium nasatum
ATTGGATTTACCCACAATATGTCTGATTTCAAAATCATATTCATTAAGCTTCTTCCCAGGTACGCGCAACCCTCCCATCCACCATACTCATGTTTTGAAGGTAGATCAAAGGTTGGTGGTCAGTATATATTACGAATTTAACACCTTTTTAGGAATGCTTTTAAAGATTTTACTGCCCACCGTAAAGCGGTAAGCTCTTTATCGATAGTAGTACTGTAATTTTTCTGTGGTCCACTGAACGTTGTGGATATGTAAGCAATGGGTTTATGTATATTGTTTTGTTTTTGCGACAAACAGGCACCAGCACCAATGTTTGAAGCATCTACATACAATTCCAGAGGTGAAGCCTCTGGGGAATAATCAGGGAATCCTAACAAAGTGGGATTTACTAAGGCTTCTTTCAAGGTATCAAAAGCGTGTTGACAAGAATCCGTCCAGGTGACTGTCTTACCACCTGTTTGAGAAGACAAAGGTTTAGCTATCTGAGAACAATTCGGGATATGGCGTCTATAAAAATTCACCATACCCAGGAATTGTCTTAGCTGTTTAACAGTAGTGGGAACAGGAAATTCTAATGCACCTTGAAGATTTTTATCCAAGGGTTTTATTCCTTCAGCTGATATCTGATGACCCAAAAATTCTACCTCTGTCCGACATAGTCGTGTTTTCTTGGGTTTCAACTTATATCCGTTGGACCCTAAAGCGATGAGTACTTTTCTCTAATGTTGTTATATGGTCATCGAAAGTCGCGCCTAGAATGATAATATCATCTAGATACACCATTACTTTATTCCATGGTAATCCAGCCAGCGCAATCATCATTCCGCGCTGAAATGTGGCTGGTCCATTTTTTACGCCGAAAAGGCATTTTCATGTACTCATATTGCCCGAACGGAGTTGAGAATGCTGTCTTCTCAATACTATCAGGATCCATCGCGATCTGATAGTATCCTTTAATAAGATCGATGGTGGAAAATAAGGAGTTCCCATGCATGTTATAAATCATGTCAATTAGATTGGGCAACGGGAAGGAATCTCCTTTCGTCACACTGTTAAGCTTCCTATAATCGATACACAACCTCAGAGAACCGTCGGGTTTGCGAACGGGAACTACAGGAGCCGAATAAGGTGATTTACTTGGTCGAATAATTCCACCTTCCAATAAGTCGTCAGTGCATTCTTTTTCGATTTCTTGAGCCAGAGGCCCTTGGAACCGTCGGACAGGGATTCTAACAGGTTTGTCTGTTTCCAATTCTATTGTATGAGTGATGTTTTGTGCCAAACCGACATCATTGTCACCCGTACTTAAAACATGTGGGTATTTTAATAAAAGAGTAACTAGTATGTTCTTTTGTTCAGTGGACAACGACAGAGTATTTAAATTCAAATTCATGCATTAACTTTTCTGCATTCCAGTAATTTTCGGATTCTATTGGAGTTAACTCTGGTGTTCCCTGATGGATGCTAATATTATTATCCCTAACATTAATTTCTGAAATATTGCCTATTATGGTATTCTTCCTAACATACTGTTCTTGATCTGAAGGGATTAAGAACAGCTATCAATACCTCATCTTAACCCGATTTCTATTATGCCAGAGATAAATTGAAGTTTAGGATGACTTATACCTGTAAATTCAACCATTCGATTAGTTAGGTTATTTCTAAAAATTTTAGGTATGGTTACAGCAATCACTTTTACAGATATGAGGAGGTATTATTGTGAATTCTGGGAACAAGGCAGTTATAGAAAGGAATAGCAAAGCTAATGTCTTTCCCTACGCTAGTTAGGTTATCCTTATCCCTAAACAATAATTCTCGCCGGGTGAGATCAGGTAATAAATTATTATCTTTAAGTGCAACTGCCCCTAAAATTACGTTATGGGTCATTAATTCTAATGGGAACTATGAAAAACTTTTATAGGTTTAGTGGTGAAGCCACTATCAAAAACTATACTAGTTTCTATATAAAACTTAATTGGAAATTTCCGATTATGCCCAAATCCACGTATAGCGGTAACTTCTGTAGATGGTTTTGGTTCTATGTTTTTTAATGTAGGCAAGACACCTTCAGTTAATAAGCTAACTCCTGCCCCAGTGTCTATCATGCAGTCTAAGTAACTTTTCCCTGCATCGAGTGAAACATAAACAATCAGCGGTTCAACGTCAGCTTGACAAAGATTTAAATTACAAACAATTTCAGGGTTGTCAGTTTCGTAAGTTTGGTAACACGTCTACGTCCATTGTCTAAGTCATAGTCATTTTTCCTCAGGAGCTTCCAGGTCATTTACCATCCCCACAGTGTGCCCCTTCACTGCGGAGTTGGGTAAGTTTTCCGGATCCCCAGGACAATGTCCTTTTACATGGGAATCACCACACATGGTACAGTTATTAACGTATCTTGTCTTGGGTTTAGTCCCACTGGCTGTCCAAGGATCGTTGGTCAAAGTCCTAGTGGAGTTTTCAAAAGTGCGGCTATTGTTTCGATTTCGTTGTGGTAAAGGAGTCATTTGTCTATGGGGACTGTCTGTTCGATTCCGATTATCAGCGAGAATATCTTCATCAACCGAATTCCGATTCCCTCGACCTCGATTCCTTGAAGGACAATTCATCCCCAGGTGTTTACCAGTACATAAAGGACATTTTATGGTTGGTCCATCATCTACTCTCATTTCCCTAGGTATATTCCTACAGTCGCTCCTTATGTGGCCTTTGATTTTGCAATAGCTACAAATGCCATGTGCTTTATAACATTCGTCTATTACATGTCCCATACGTCCGCAATAAGTACAATTTTTATTTCTTTGTTGTTGGTTAGGACCGGTCTGTGGTTCACTATTGCTACTACGCTTTAAGGGTGGTGTTTCTCTGGGGGGATTCTTATACACGACCCGTTTTGGTGGGGACCTTTTCAACACTTCACTCCAATAAGTGGTTTGTGGTGTGATTTCGTCTATTTGAATTATCTCAACCTCCTGCCCTGGTGTTCTGAACTGAGACGAGGTTTGCATCTCTGATGTTTCTATATTTTCTATTGATCTTAACTCTCGATCATACGAGTCAGCTAATAATACTAGTTTATCCCAAGGGACTTTCGTCTGGGTGCACATTTCATTCTGTATTATAAATTCTCTCAGCTTGGATTGTACGGTAGCTGGTAAACTAAGTATGAAGGCTGTGCGAAGGGATTCGTGTTCTCTCATATTCACTCCAGGAAAAGCCTGTCCAGCCAACTGTTCAAGTCTTAATGCGAACAAGTTAACATCTTCCCCAGTCTGACGTTTGGCAGAATGATAAGCCCTCAACTTATTCTCATTTCCGTTTCTTTTCTTCTTGCTGGTACCATCTCAATAAGATCTCTTTAACATTTCTATATTCTGATTCTGTTTTAATAATTACTGTATATAATTTTAGAAATTTACCAGATAGGTATTTTTCTAACAATCTAACCCATTGGTCAGGACTCTGAGGATATTTCTTCTGGCAATATTCTTCAAAATATTCAAGGAATGTTTGTAAATTGTCTTCCTTCTCATAACTAAATATTCTTAGGCTCAATTAATTTAGGTTTCTGTGAATTGTTTATCATGATCGTCAACAATGATACAGCCTGAGTCAATAAAGATAACTGCTGCTGTATTAAATCAAACTGATTCGGAGGATAAGACCACTTTGTGCCTGTGCAACAGGAGGGTATCCATGGGTTTGTTCGATATATTCCTCTACATGTAGCAGTCACTGGTGTTGTAGGGGTCTGAGTATATACCATTGTTGTTATTGGTATTGTAAATATATTTCCAGTGGTGATGCTAGTATTAGTATTCCTACTACTTTCAAAGGGTGATAGGAACTCATTAACTGAGGTAGTTGGATTTTGACTTGTAACTATTGGAACTATTGGAGATACATTCTCCGTAAGAGTAACTAAGTCGGTCACTACCTCCTCTTTAGCTGTTGTGGTAATCACCCCATTGTTTGTCATAGGAAGGGTGGCCGTCTTCGCCACTTCCATTTGTCTAGTTAAATTTTCCATTTGTAATTGCCAAATTTCCCACTATGCTTTTAACTGCATCTGCGGATATCATATTCTCTGCACTTTGTGTGTCAGTGACCAACTGATCACTTTCATCACGTTGACCGTTCTCCATTTGGGCGAGAAAATCATCTAGGTTAATATTTGAAGTAGCCATATTGCTCTTCTAAGTTTTTTATTTTTTCAAAAAGTAGTTTTCCTCTTTCCACAAGAAAAACAGAACTTCTTAGATATATAGGTACATATATCTAAGGCCTGCCTTCCTATTTGGAAAGTCTATTAAATGTTTTCCAATCCTCTTGAAGATCTTCACAATCACCTGTACAGTAACTGCAATATACAAGAGATTAATCAAATAAAACAGTATATACGCATGTACCAGATAATCACCTAGTACACAGGTATACACCCACAAAAAGAAATTAAACAATAATTAAATAAAAAATTGCGTTAAATGTTTATTAACAATCTATGAGATAGAGATATCTACCTATATAGGTGGCTACAATATTGTTGTCAAGGGCGAACTGAAGGTACTGCAATATTCACACACTCATTCACTCTAAACACATTCAAACAGGTCCCTGTTCGGGCGCCAATTTTTGTGTATGTAAGGGGAAGTCAGGGAATGTGGGGATCTGAATTATAGGCAGTGTCAATGTGTTGGTATGCAATGGCGCCCAAATTTCCCTCCAATCACCTAACCCCGATACAAATAAAAATAACACTTACAGTTTGAGCGTGTAGAGGAATTTTCCACTCCTTTGGCGCTTCAATACCTAAGCAAGGCTTCGTCATAAATTCCAAAGTTTGAAAGGACCCGTTCAATGTGGCAGAGATTTGTCTAATTGATGTATTGCAGACACGACAATTTCTACTTCGTTTTAATTTCCAATTTCTCCAAACACACTTAATATCTTCAAACACAGGTAAGTGAGCACACCAATAATGATTTTATGCTTTATTACAAACTTTAATTAACCCACCCTATAATAAGTTCTATTAACTTGTAAAAATCTTTATTTTACATACATACTATAATTTATTCTAACAATAAAGGTGTATATAGTGTGAAAAAAAAAATTAGCCAGCTCTTAAGGAAATGACTGGACAATTTATGGAGTCCCAACTGAAAGAAGAACCGTCACCTGGAATGAAGTGGTTAGTAAGGTGTGTAAAGAGTTTTACCTAATACTTTAATAATCTTAACTTTTATAGGTAAGGATCACTTTTCAATCCTTTTTGCCGGTAGGTTTCTACTTGACCTCTACTTTAATGAGTACATCTGTATAATTATGCTCATCAATATTCTCCAATGTTTTTACATAACCATGAGTAGGTGAAAAATCTTCAAAATGAAAACTCCCAAATAAAACCCTATATAAAAACAACATAACAAAAAAAATAAAAATTTACACTTTTTATTATTATTATATAATTATTATTATATATATATTATTTCAATTATCACATTATTTTTATTTCGCTTTACCTTATAAGTGGAGAATGTCTCCTAAAGGGTTATAAGAACGTTCGAGAATGTCTCCTAAAGGGTTATAAGAACCTTCTTTTTGTATGGAAGTCGTCCTATCACAAGTTTCACACTGTTAAATATTATATATATAAATATTTCCAGTTTTTTTTTTTTTTTTTTATTTTATTTTTTTTTTTTATTTAATTTTTTTAATTTTTCATATTTTTTTATTTTATTATAAGTATTTCATTTAATTATTTAATTACCTTGTGGTTATGAAAATTTAATTTTTCGTTTACTTCTTTATTTTTTCTCCAGTACTCCTTCTTATGTATAACTCTCTTCAAATCTTAGTTTTAGTTTTATGTTATAATTCCTTTATATATATCAAAAATACACTGATTTTATCAATCTATAATACTTTTTTAATACTTGGAATTCTTTCATTAATTACTATTAACAACACAAACTTTTAGATTTGACTGAAAAAACAAAAAAAAAGTTTAGTATCCCTAACCTAACAATAACAATTACAGGAAAAATCACCCTAATAATTCGATTTGACCAGTGGGATTGAGACTCTCTCAGTCCCAATTCCACTAAGGTCAACACTCCCTTTATACCGTACATCATAGGTCTTATATCTTTGTAGTATATTTGGACTCTTACTTTAAATAATTTACAAAAAGCCTCTATTACTTCTGGTTTTGGGATGTGTCCACTTAGCTTCATTGCATTCAGTTGTTTGCGAATGTTTTTCTCTTTTAATTTATATTTTTCTACATTCTTTAAAAGTTCATCAACTACTGATACTCGTAACTCCAGATGATTTTCGGTAGTACCATACAGGAATATGGAAAAGCACATGAATAATGCATCACCACCTCCCGGAATAGTGATCACTTCAAATCCCGGAGGTATAAATTCAGTTTCGCGTGTGTTAGCATTGGCTTGTTCTTGTAATGGTAAATCTGGTACTGGGGATCTTGACAATGCATCAGCTATGAGGTTACTTTTCCCCACTATGTGTCGGATTTCAAAGTCGAACTCATTCAATTCTTCCCAAGTTCTAGCAACTCTTCCATCAACCATACTCATATTTTGTAAGTATATTTGTGGTTGATGGTCTGTATGGATGACAAATTTAACTCCTCTCAAGAAAGCTTTTAGTGATTTTACAGCCCATCGTAATGCGGTGAGTTCTTTGTCGATGGTACTGTAATTCTTTTGAGCTCCATTAAAAGTTGTGGAAATATAGGCGATGGGTCTTTGGATTCCATTTTGCTTCTGAGAAAGGCTGGCACCTGCTCCTATATCAGAGGCATCAACGTGAAGTTCCATTGGGGAAGCTTCAGGGCTATAATCTGGGAACCCCAGCAAGATGGGATTCACTAATGCCTGCTTTAGTTGGTCAAAAGCATTTTGACATTTTTCGTCCCAAGAGACAGTCTTCCCTCCTGTTTGAGAGGATAATGGTTTTGCTATTTGAGAGCAATTCGGTATGTGTCTTCTATAAAAATTGACCATACCCAGGAATTGTCGGAGTTGCTTCACTGTTGTTGGTATGGGGAACTCTAATACTCCCTTTAGATTCTTTTCTAAAGGCATTATTCCATTATCAGAAACTCGATGGCCAAGAAATTCTACTTCTGCTCTACAAAGCTTTGTTTTTCTTGGTTTTAACTTATAACCGTTTGATCCTAAGGTTGTTAAAACCTCATCTAAAGTGTTGAGATGGTCCTCAAAAGTTTTCCCAAGGATGATGATGTCATCAAGGTATACCATAACCTTATTCCAGGGAAGTCCTGCAAGTGCGAGCATCATGCCACGTTGGAACGTTGCAGGACCATTTTTTACTCCAAATGGCATTTTTAAATATTCATACTGACCAAACGGTGTTGAGAAAGCTGTTTTTTCTATGCTATCAGGGTCCATATTGATCTGATAGTAGCCCTTGATTAGGTCTATTGTGGTGAAAAACTTGTTGCCATGCATGTTGTAGATCATGTCAATCAAGTTGGGTAAAGGAAATGAATCCCCTTTAGTAGCATTATTAAGTTTTCTGTAGTCGATACAAAGCCTCAGGGAACCATCAGGTTTTCGAACAGGTACCACAGGCGCTGAGAAGGGTGACTTACTTGGTCTTATGATGTTCCCTTCTAAAAGGTCTTTACATTCTTTCTCTATTTCTTGAGCCAAAGGTCCTTGAATTCTACGTACTGGAACTATGACGGGTCTATCCGATTCTAATTCGATATTGTGGGTGATGTTGGTGGCAACTCCCACATCATTATCCCCTGTACTTAACACAGCTACGTGCTTTTGTAACACTCTAATTAATTGATTTTTTTGATCCATCGTTAGGTTCAGTTCTTCTATTTGGAATTCGGATATTATCGTATTTACATCCCAGTATCGTTCAGGGTATATACCTACTTTGGTTACTTCCTGAATCATAGGAACAATTTCCAACTTTTCTGCTGGTTTAATCTTTCCCACGAGGGTGTTTCTTTTTATTCGTTTTTCTTGGTCCGTGTAATTTATTATAGCTATTTTAACATTGTCCACCCTGAGATCGAGAATTCCTGGTATTATGGAAACACCCGGGATATCCATGCCTTCGAATTCTACCAGTGGACAACGTTGCCTAGCTTCCTGCTGAATTTTATCAACCACAATAGATACCATTCTGCATTGTAACGGCTTTAGGACCGTAATTTCCGGTACAACACAATTATAGAAAGGTATATTGTAGCTAATATCTTTCCCTACTGTTATTAATTTTTTATGAACTCGGTGCACTAATTCACGGCGAGTTAGGTCCGGTAAAAGATTATTATCCCTTAATGAAACTGCGCCTAGTACAACATTATGAGTCATAGAGTCAATGGGAACTACAAATAACATTATTGGTTGAGGAGTAACAAATCCATTTTCGAAAACTATTTTCCTCTCTATATAATGTTCAACAGGTATTTTGACTGTACCCCCAAAACCTTTCAAAGCTGTGACATTAACGTCAGAGGCTAGTTTGAGTTCTATGTTTTTCACGGTGTGCAGAACCCCTGCATTGACGAGACTTACCCCTGCTCCAGTATCGATCATACAGTCAAAATACTGAGAACATTCAGGATGGTCCAATGCGACCGAAACTATCAAGGGGTCCACATCAGCCTGACATAGATTGAACAGAATATCGCAGTCTTTAGACTGATTCCGATTTTCCGATTCCAATGGATCATTCCCATTATTATTGATATCCGTCCTTTTTCGATCCCGATTATTATGAGCCATTAGTTTCGAAGTTCGATTTTTACGACTCTCCACAATGTGGCTCATCATTGCGGAGTGAGATAGTTTCCCAAATCTTCTGAACATTTTCCCTCTTCATGTGACTCTCCGCACATGTTACAATTGGTAACATATTTTTTCTTTGGCCGAGCTCCAGTCATAGCCCAAGGATCTGAGGATGGCCTAGTAGCCTCGAAAGTCCTAGTTTGATATTGTTCCCTCTGAGGTAAGGGTCTTTGTTCTTGTAATTTGGATGTCCGTTCTTGAGCCCTGGTAGATGCAATTCCTTGGTTGTTTCGGGAAGTACAATGCATCCCCAAGTGTTTACCCTTACAAAAGGGACATTCAGGGGTCTTGTTCTTGGTGGGTGAATCTTTGGTGGGATGATTTTCATTGTTCCTCCAACAATCACTTCTTGTATGATCTTTAGTTTTGCAGAAACTACAAATATCAAGGTATTTGTAGCAATCTGCCATCAAATGACCTCTTTTCCCACAAAAATCACAATGAGACACACTACTGTCGTCCTGCGATCGTTCAGGTATAGGGATATTCTTGATCCTTCTTGGTGGTGTCCGTGGGGCATTTGACCTCTGTTGGTTCGATTTCTGGGGTGGTGTTTGAATTTGATTTTTACTGTTTCTTTTCGGAGCTGGCCTTTGAAGCATTTCACTCCAAGTTGGTTTTGCTGGGGTTACTGCATCGATGTAGATTACATCTTCTTCATCATCATCGACAGTTTGTACATGTTGGTGTGGGGTCCTGGTGTCTGATTGAAAATTTCTTGGTGAGTCATAATCCCTTTGTGATGTATGGAACTCACGCTCATAACTGTCCGCTAACATAACAAGTCTTTCCCAAAGGACTCGCTGTTGGGTACCCATCTCATTCTTGTATGAGGTACTCTCTCAATTTGGTTTGAACGGGATACGCAACATTAAATAGGAAAGCGGTTCTGAGTGACTCATGGTTTTGCATGTTAGTGTCTGGATAAGCTCTTGATGCTAGTTGTTCTAATCTTAATGCAAACATGTTGATGTCTTCTCCTGGTTTGCGTTGAGCAGCATGATAATCTCGGAGTTTGTTCTCGTTCTTCCGTTTTTCCTCATGCTCAAACCACTTGAGAAGAGATTCCTTCACAGTTGTATACTGAGTTGTAGTTTTAGTTATTACCACAAATAGTTTAAGGAATTTGCCACCAAGATACTTTTCAAGTAGCCTCACCCACTGATTTGGTGCTTGAGGATACTTTTGTGAACAGTATTCCTCAAAATGTTCAAAAAATTGTTTTAGATCGTGATCATTTTCATAATGATACACCTTTGGTTCTACTACTCTCGGTGTTTGTACTTTATTTATTAATATAGTTAACAACGACACAGATTGTGTTAACAAGGCCATCTGTTGTTGCAGGATGTCAAACTGTGTGGTTGTTAATGGTATTTGATTTGCAGTAGTAACTGGCGGGGGTGTAGTAGTGGTTGTGGTTTGCATTCTTGGCAACACATTTACATTAGTAGTCATTGGTTGAGTTATATAAGTTCTTGTTGATGTGACTGGTAAAATGGGAGATACCGAAACAGTATTTTCAATGTTGAATACTGGCGAAGTAGTAATCTCGGTTCCTGATGATTCGAAAGGTAATGAAAAGATTTCTCCCTTCCCTTCCCTTTTATATGTTACTGACCCTGGTGTAGGTATTGGGGTATTGGTAATTTCCATCATTGGTATCAAGTTTGCTAATTGGTACTCATGTTCATTCATCTCAAATCCTGTAGACGGTTTAGGACCGGCGGCTTCTAATTTCTTACCCAGCTCGGTCATTTGAGCATTTAAATTTCCAACAATTCCTCTAACCGTCTCTGCCGATATTACATCATCCTGAGTTCCACTCGCAACTTCTTGTTGCACCCCTTCACCTCTCAAGGTATTAGCATTGATCTCAATACTTTGCAAATATGTCTCTATTGGTGATAATTGGTTTTCTCCTAGATTATATTCAGACATTTTGATTGTCCTTATTTTTATTACTTCAATATGTAATAGGGAGTGTTAAGTTTTCTTGGAAACACCAGGGACAAATAGAGTTTTCCTATTTTCCTCTTCTTCACACACCTCTCCAGTTACAGCTGGTTCTTGATCTGCAACGAAAAAAAAGGTTGGGGCTGCAAAGGCTCTATGCGTATACTATTGATATGCCAAGAGTCTTGAGAAGAGATATGCTACTATTCATATGACCCAACTTTGGAAGTCCGCAAAAGAAAGGGGCATCTCCAAGGAGGTTGCTTTCAAAGAAATTACTCGTGTTTTTGATCAAGTAACTGCTATGAATCTTCCCGAGTAGTTTCTTTCATTCTTATGTAGGTTAGAGAGGTGAGATGTTATCTGGTTAATTACAATGTTATCTGGTTACCTCCATGACATCAATTTCTTAGACCACTCCTACTTGCCTTCCTTGTTTTTAAGGAAAGTTGGTCAGTCTCATCACCGAGACCAACTTTGGTAAGGGGGTGTCAGAATAAGTCTAATGCTAATATTTTTAACAGATTGATGTCATGAGAAAATAATTATCGATAGAGATGTTCATCACCCTCGTTCATATCTGTTTTAAAAAATAATCCAAGAAGATTTGGCTAGGAACAAAAGATAAGTACATCATACTTTCTTGTTCTAATTTTCTTTATATCTTATTTATTCCAGATTAACCTTGTTTATACTTAAAATTTCAACACAAAGTATCAACATCTTTATAACTTTATTAAAGAGAACCATAAAACTTTAAAACAAAAACAAAGACAATAACAATTAAGAAACTCAGTTTGTTACAAAGAACTTACAAACACCAAGTGAACTACGCAGTTCACGTGAGTAAACTTTTTACTATTCTTTTTCTTACACGAAAAATTTTCATATATATATATATTCATCTTTATATATTTTTTTTCAGTTCCGAGTCCGGAACTACCCTCAATTACAACTTTCTCTCAACGATTATTAAAGAATTATATATTTGACCTCAATCATCAGAATTGACCTTATGTACTTCTATATTGACAATTAACTGTCAGTATCATTTTTGGCAGTTCTGAACCAGACCTCTAATCTGTTCAGCTTATCCTAAACCTTTCATTCTCGGCGTTTTGACCTTGTTGTCAAGAGTTTTATTTTCGTCATCATAATTATAAATAAAACACTTTTATCAATTCTCCATGTTTTATTCATTCCTGAACTATTGAAAAAGTTCATGTTGTATACTCGTTGCAATTGCTCTTTTGCGTAATCCTCCTGTACTCACAGAAGATCTGAGATTTTCTTTTCGAGAAGACAGATTGCGACGTCAACTATCCATCTCAACATTGATGCTAACCTCGTCTCCCGATAAGGAGAATTGAGCAACTCAATTAGACCACCTGAAACCGCTGTTAGGGAGAGCTAGAACTTGTGAATGAACTAACCTGCCTACACAGGACTTTTGGAAAATGACCCAAGATTTGATGGAACACCTATATATTACATTCAAATCCGTCAGCCATGAAAAAGGGGCCAACCTATCACAAGCTTTACACGTTTATATGGGACACTATTTGCACCAGTCAATTAACTTTAACGAACCTAGTTTTATTATCAATGCAAATAATTAACAAAAAGTATAAGGAATGAGGGATAGTGAAAGAATGGATACTGATACTATATTTACTTATTGTTCAATTAAGGATTAAGCAAAATTGGTATTATAATGAATAAATTTAACTTTTATTAAATTGATTTATATTTACAAAAAAACTTTATAGTTTACTTCTTTTTACTTATTAATCTTACAAACTTATGGGTTTATTAATGTGTGGTAGGTATTTTTAACCTCTATTAATGGGATAGTGTTGGGAATTGGCAACAACTTGCTGAGTCAGTTAATACTTAAAATAGGAGAAGTATTTTCCTCTTAAGTGGAATTGTTAGTGATGAAAGTACAGGAAGTTGAAAGAAGATATTATAATATGTTCTGCTTATCTAATTAGATGATTGTAGCTTGGCTTCCCTCTTCTTCTTTCCTTGTATGATTTTTCGGGTTATATTATTTGATCTTGTGATTCCTTTTCAAGACTGCAAGATGATATATGGGCAACAAGTCCTTGGAAATGTGGTAAGGGTCCAAGGTGATAACAACTACAATTTAGTTTTCAAAGTCCACAAGTGGAAATGATTTCAAGACCTGGGATCGAGATGGCCCAATGATGGGATTCTGTATAATGTGGTCCCCAGATTTGAAGCCTATAAAGATTTGTTGTTATTAACTCCCTTATCCCATTAATATTCTTTATAAAAGTGGTATGCATATATTATAATTACAATTAAACACATTTAAAGTTCAATAATTAACATCAATATAAAATATAATGAATATTTAAATTTTTACCTTTTTGAAGGCACTTTCTTTAGATGACCAAATTAATTTCCCTATTGGTGGAGGCCTAATCAATCTCTAAGTCTTATTTATTCTTCTTAGAAAACTTAAAAATGTAATTCACAAATAATCAAATAATAAATATATACATCAATTCTCTGTAAAATAGAAATAATGAATAAAGAGAAATAAACAAAAAAAATTTTAAAAATAAATATAATATTTTGTAATGATCATCAGTACTACTGATGATTAAAAAATACAAAAAAAACTAGAAAAAATTAGTTATAAAATAACTTTTTGACTCTCCCTTTTACCGCCTCCTCATCAGTGGATTTAAAATCAACGGTGGGTGAAAACTTATTAACTCTTCATTTTAATTTAATTCAACTATATTGTATTTTATTTTTCTGCTGCTTTGATATTCAAAGTTGCGCGAATTGCTAACAGTAGTTATCAAGGATCAGGAGAGAAATATTAGTAAAGAGGAGGTGGAAGTAGCGATGAGAAAGGTAAAGAAAGGAAAATCTGCAGGAATGGATGGTATATACAGAGAGATGATAAAAGAAGGACCTACCTAGAGAGTTGATTGACTGGTTGGTGAGATTGTTTAATGTGTATTGGAGAGAAAGGAGAGTGCCTCAGGAGTGGCAGGACTCCTGCATTGTACCCATATACAAAGGAAAGGTGATAAGATGGTGTGTAAAAATTATAGGGGGATTAGTCTGCTGAGCGTGATAGGAAAGATTTAGGCGAAGGTGTTAGTGAGGAGAATGAAAGAATTGACAAGTGAGGGAATGGGTGAGGAACAAGGGGGTTTTAGGGAGGGTAGGGGATGTGTGGACCAGGTATTCACACTGAGATTGATTACAGAGAAATTGCATGAAAAAAATAAAATGGGGTATGTATGTTTTCTGGATTTAGAAAAAGCATATGATAGAGTATGCAGGAGAAAGTTATTCGAAATATTAATGGAAAGAAGGTTGAAAGGGAATTTACTGAAGGAGGTGAAAGCTTTTTATGTGAATTGTAGATCAAGAGTGAAGGTGAAGAGAGAACTTTCAGACTGGTTTAGCATAGGAGTGGGATTGAGACTGGGATGTGTTATGTCACCATGGCTATTTAATCTATTGATAGATGGTGTAGTTAGGGAAATGGAGAGAGAAGGGAAGGATATTAGGTTGAGAAATATGGAGGGTGAATGGGATATGAATGTTTTACTTTTTGCAGATGATGCGAGTGTTGGTGGCAGAAACTGAAGAAAAGTTGAGAATACTTGTGAGAGAGTTTGAGGGGAAATGTGCAAATATGAGATTGAAAGTTAATCCAGCGAAGAGTAAGTTATGAGGACTGGAGGTGGGGATGAAGAGATGTGGAGGGAGGAATGGGGGGTGTAGAAGTGGGGGAAGGAAACTTGAGGTGGAATGAATTCAAATATCTAGGAATGTTGGTGGAAGGTAAGGGTGGGACGGAAAAAGAAATAAAGAATAGAGTGGTAGAGGGAATGAGAGTGTTGGGGGTCTAAGAGAAGTATGGAAGAAAGGAAAAATTTCAAAAGAAATAAAGATAAGAATGTTTGAAAATATGTGTTTACCTTCTGTAAATGTATGGGTGAAACATGGATGATAAGTGCTCGAGCAAGGAAAAGTTTGAATGTCTTTGAGATGAAAGGTTTAAGAGCGATATGTAAATTGAGAAGGATTGATAGGATTAGAAATGAAAGAATAAGAGAGATGTGTAAATGGAAGAGGGGTTTGTTGATAGAGCGAGGAGGGTGTGCTAAAATGTTTGGACATATGTGTAGAATGAATGAGGACAGAATGGTGGGCAAGGTATTTATGTATTTAGATCCGAGGTGGATGGTTGTAGGGGTAGGGGAAGGCCAAAGTGGAGATGGATGGATGGAGTGAGAGATTTTGGGTGGAAGGAATTTGAGTTTAGAAGAGGGTAGAAGACTTGCGGAGGACAGAGTGAGATGGAGGGAGGTGCTGAAAAGGATTGAAAGGGAAGAATGGATATGATTGTAAGGGAATTGTGGCGGGCACCACCCCACGAAAGTGGGAAAGGTGATAGTGAAATAAATAAATAAAATATATATATATATAAATAAGTTATTCAAAAAAAATTTTTAATATTTTTGTAATACTAGTGATCCTGCAACCTTTGTTGTACTGGAAATTTATTATTAGTTTCAAATCCCTATGGGTAGTTCCAGTAAAACTCGCAACATATAGGTATGTAATTACTTTCAACCACCTCTGGTCTTATATGAAAAAATCCACTACTGTGAACAACACAATTACCAAATGAATATATAGTAAATAAACATTTAAACTACAATTTGACTCTGCTCCTAAGATCCTGAGAGTGGTGAATTTACTCTTTTTACATACTAAGCCTTTCCAAATCATGATTATTATATTGATATATTCATTTAAAAACTGATGTGGTACATCATTCTGTCTAAGTAGCTTACCTAATCT